>JAECXD010000805.1:0-23653 GCA_018151445.1 Zaprionus inermis | reverse complement strand
ATCTTTTTTTTTTTTTTAGATAAGATCGGCCGATAAATAAGGAAGATATTCAAGAAATAGTATTGCCTTGTGACTATATGCTTATGTTGGTTTTTCCTAATGTTAGTTCCCGAGTTCAACTTCAGCAGCAGGCCACTTTTCTTTTAATTATTTGCACCGAAAATATTCATTATGCAATTTTATCGGTCATTGCGTAAGAAATGCAATGGCCGATTGGTGATGGTAGTTGACTGTTAAGCGTGAGGCCCGGGGTTCAACTCCTAGGTTCGAGGTCGGCTGGCAGCTGTGTGATGTGCTTTTTTCACTTTTGAAAAATATTTATGTTTAATTCAAATTAATTTGAATAAACGGAAATTGTTGGGGAGAAGAAAAATAGGCAATGAAAAACAAAACAACGCTGCGCCGCCGCATTGCATATTTATTCTTTTCATGTATAATAATCTAAATGGTCTCATAATGCAACTTTGCCGACGTTGGTGTCCGTGCGGTGAGGGCGCAGTGAAAGTAGTGGCTGCTAGTAGAGATTTGGTCTTTGGTGACCGATGGTTCGAATCAACATGGGCCCAACAAATAATTTGTTTTATTTTGTTCCGTTGTTGTTGTTTTTTTTTTTTTTTTGGTCGAAGCTATATTAATTTATATTACACATTTACATTGTAAATTCATAGCCCATGCAATTTAAGTTTTACTTTAAGGCAAAAATCAAGTGTAATTAGACTTGGTCTTGCAGAAGTTTTATATTTTAATGCCAGTAAAGTAAATTAATAAAGTAATAATTATGGCATTTGTTTTGCAATGTATGTAAAGTACAAAATAAGTTTTTAATATATATAAGGTCAGTTAGAATCGAAAGAGATAGTCAGCAGCAATAGACACGAGAAATCTCATTTGACTAATTCACTTTTTTTTTTAATTATGTGCAAATATTCATAATGCAATTGTATCTGTCATCATAAGAAATACAGTGGTCGAGTGGTGATGGTAGTTGACTGTTAAACGAGAGGTCCGGAGTTCAACTCCTGGGTGCGGCGGCCGACTTATATTTATTTTTTTTTTCGTATCTTATATTTTTTTTATTTTACAGTGTGTTGCAATATTCAAAATAAGTTTTTAGTATATTTAAAACCACTTAGAATCGAAAGAGACATTGAGCAGCAATGCAAAAAACAAATGACAAATCACATATGGCAGCACTGGTGGTGTTGGTTTTTCAAGAGGTTCTAGAGGTGGGTATCATATACATTATATAGTGTTTACGGCACAGAAGAAGTTATCTGCAATCCCATACAAAATTGTATGTCCGTGTGTCCGGTTGATGCATCATTAACTAAATACATCCATATTCTGTCTGTTTAAATGTTGTCTCCACTAAGCGTGGCACACATGCTTTTTATCGTGCCAGCCTGTAAAATACGATTTTTATACCCTTGCAGAGGGTATATTAATTTTAGCCAGAAGTTTGCAACGCACCTTAGGAGACATCTCCGACCCTATAAAGTATATATATTCTGAATCAGCATCACCAGAGGAGTCGAAAAATGGATGTCCGTCTGTCCGTCCGTCTGTCCGTCCGTCCGTCCGTCCGTCCGTCCGTCCGTCCGTCCGTCTGTTGCAACGCAAACTAGTCTCTCAGTTTTTGAGCTATCTTCATGAAACTTGGCACACAAGCTTCTTATTGCTGTAGGCTGTAAATAAGTCGGAACGAGCCAGATCGGACCGATATATCGTATCGCTGTCATAGAAGCTATCGGCCGATTTTTGTTGTTTTTCAAGATATTGCAACAAGATTTGGCAAATCCTATTCTTATTACGTTCTTAATGTGCTGTCAAAATTGTATCAAAATCGAACCAGTATAACATATAGCTGCCATAGGAACAATCGGCTGAAATCAGGGTTTTTGTATGCAAACTTGTTTTGTTTTTGGAAATACCGCACATTATCAATACTTTTTAATGTTATACAGTAACCCGCCCTTAGTTTTTCCATTTAAATATCTCAGACGTTTATATTCTATAGCTGTTATAGGAACAATCAGTCAGTCCGTCTGTCTGTTGCAACTCAAATTAGTCCCCCAGTTATTGAGCTATCTTCATGAAACTTGGCACACAAGCTTATTATTGCTGTAGGCTGTAAATAAGTCGGAACGAGCCAGATCGGACCGATATATCGTATAGCTGTCATAGAAGCTATCGGCCGATTTTTGTTGTTTTTCAAGATATTGCAACAAGATTTGGCAAATCCTATTCTTATTACGTTCTTAATGTGCTGTCAAAATTGTATCAAAATCGAACCATTATAACATATAGCTGCCATAGGAACAATCGGCTGAAATCAGGGTTTTTGTATGCAAACCCGTTTTGTTTTTGGAAATACCGAACATTATCAATACTTTTTAATGTTATACAGTAACCCGCCCTTAGTTTTTCCATTTAAATATCTCAGACGTTTATATTCTATAGCTGTTATAGGAACAATCAGTCAGTCCGTCTGTCTGTTGCAACTCAAATTAGTCCCCCCAGTTATTGAGCTATCTTCATGAAACTTGGCACACAAGCTTCTTATTGCTGTAGGCTGTAAATAAGTCGGAACGAGCCAGATCGGACCGATATATCGTATAGCTGTCATAGAAGCTATCGGCCGATTTTTGTTGTTTTTCAAGATATTGCAACAAGATTTGGCAAATCCTATTCTTATTACGTTCTTAATGTGCTGTCAAAATTGTATCAAAAATCGAATTATAACATATAGCTGCCATAAGAACAATCGGCTGAAATCAGGGTTTTTGTATGCAAACCCGTTTTGTTTTTTGGAAATACCGAACATTATCAATACTTTTTAATGTTATACAGTAACCCGCCCTTAGTTTTTCCATTTAAATATCTCAGACGTTTATATTCTATAGCTGTTATAGGAACAATCAGTCAGTCCGTTTGTCTGTTGCAACGCAAATTAGTCCCCCCAGTTATTGAGCTATCTTCATGAAACTTTGCTCACAAGCTTCTTATTTCTGCCCTCTTTAAATAAGTCGGAACGGGCCAGATCGGACTGATATATCGTATAGCTGTCATGGAGCCTATCGGCCGATTTTCGTTATATTTCAAGATATAGCTATCAGGCTTACCACATCCAAAACTAAGTGTGTCCCTAATAATAAAGTTCGAAATCGAACTTTTATAACTTATAAAGATCAACGATCGGCCTCATGAAGGTTCATGTTGCAATTTTATGGAAATCTGAGTACTATTACAAAAAATCATGTAGCTGTTATTCAAACGCATTTTTGAATGAGAACTTTCCAAATTTATTTATATTTTATGACCAACAGATCCTTTACAACACAAAGACATTTCCTCATAACATTTTGTGTTAAGTATATAAGAAATCGAGGTGTATACAAAAGCATTAAAAAGGTAGAATTATTTTTTTTCGAAGCAGGTGTTTGATTCATAGCCTTAATCAGGTCAAAATCTTGACTTCCTGTACTGTTATAATTGTTCAATAAATACCACAGAAACCAGCAGCAATCCAAATATATTTTATATATTTTGTATAACTGCAAGGGGTATGAAACCTTCGGCAAGCCGAAGGTAGCCTTGCTTTCTTGTTTTTTTAATTGTGTGGCAACTTTTTTTTTAATTATGTGCACCGAAAATATTCATAGTGCAATTTTATCGGTCATTGCGTAAGGAATGCAGTGGTCGAGTGGTGGTGGTAGTTGACTGTTAAGCGAGAGGTCCGGAGTTCAACTCCTGGGTGCCGCGGCGCCATATATTTATTTTATTTGTATCTTATATTTTTTTTATTTTTATGGTGTGTTGCAAAATTCAAAATACATTTTTAGTATATTTAAAGCCACTTAGAATCGAAAGAGACATTGAGCAGCAACACAAAAAACAAACGACAAATCTAATTAGATATGTTGAGATGTATTGTGAGGCAGCATATATGTATGTATGTATAGGCGTCTCTTTCACACATGCATAATTTATAAATGCAAAGTAATAAAAGCAAAGGGCAACATCCAATAAGAATCGAGTGGAACTTGCATAGGCAAAACAAATTAGAGACGTAAAGAAATAAAAAGCAAGAACGCATTGTTCACATTTGGCACGTGTTTTTTCGAAGAGTTGTAGCGGGTATATCACAGTCGAGTACGCTCGACTGTATCCTTTTTTTTTTTGATGTTGATACAATGAATGTATAAGTGGCCCATGTAAAACCAAGCCGATGCTTGTTATGCGCGGATCCCAGATACAGCGAATGTCCACCTGTCGAATGACCGAGTGGCACAGTCGCCTGACGTACGACTCGAAACGCGAAAAAGAAATCGCGGGCATGCAAAGGTAAGACAGAATTTCAAATTTTAGGCATGCAACAGAGGACGCGTTAGAAAAAAGAAAGTACCGATTATTGTAGTCCGAACATAATATACTAAACGGATCGTGAAGGGCCTAGTTCGACCTACAATTGGGAAGAGTTAGTGGTAAGTAATTACGTGTTATTCTGCAAAGGACAGAGAAGTGTAACTGGCTAAGCACAACCACGGCGATATTAACCATATGAGAAATGTGTTCGGAAGACTTTAATTTTCGGTCCAAACGGATACCGAGATCATCAATTAGAATTCTTTCTAAGACACAAACACAAAGAGTGTAGGAACCGTACTTTGAATTGGCTCGATAGAAAGTCATCAGCTTGCATTTGGCACTGTTCACGTTTAAGAAATTTGCACAACACCAGGAATGAAAATTGTTTAGGTCGGTTTCAAGGAACTGCGACCTACAACGAGCTAAATCGTTTTTATAACATTTCACGTTACATTTAAGCGAGCAGCTAAAAAATGGGAAAAAAGATGAATTGCAATTATTAATTTTATATTTTTTAAATAAACTATACTTTAAGTTTTTGGCATACAGGTTCGGAATGCCCCCCTAGCACAGTTTGTCGAATGCTCAGGTAGAAAGGTTCCATAGCAGAATGTTAGAGATAGCTCGATGCATCAAACTATTCAGAAATATAGGTGACACGACGGAGCTGATTCTACTAGCAACGGTAGAATACAATAAGACCATACACTCCGTCACAGGTAAACGCCCAATTGATTTGGTCCGAACGCTCTCAGTAGACCTAGAGGCAGAGATCAAAGAAAAGATCCAAGAGGCGCAGAACAGGTGCATGACGCGCGAAAACAAACAAAGAAAGGACAAGCAGTACCAGGTAGGAGAAAAGGTACTCGTAAAAACGAATAGAAGGTTAGGTAATAAGCTAACACCTCTTTATGAGGAAGATGTTGTGGAAGCGGACCTCGGGACGACCGTCCTAATTAAAGGGAGGATGGTCCATAAAGATAGTTTAAAGTAAAGCCCGATCACTTTGATTTATTTTAGATTTAAATTACTGCTGATATGGATGACATTACAATTTACGACTGGAACTATGAAAATAAGCGACTACTCAACAGCGGATTATATTCCACTCGTGAACGGCGACGTGACAGTCTGGGACGAATACGGATACCTTGGACACACGACTAACCTAACGATGTACGAACTCTACGTGACAGAGACGGAAAACTGTGTATGTGACATCGAACAAGAACACCTCAAACATGTAATGACGGATGACCTCGAACGAATCAAGACACTAATACAGACCCTGAGAGTTCATCATAGGCACGCTAGGAGCATTAACATGCTGGGGAAAGCCCTGAAAGTGATTGCCGGAAACCCAGATTTTGATGACTGGGAACAGATTAGGTTCAAACAGCAGGAACTTGTAGAGGCTGAGTCTAGGCAGATAGAAATAAATACAGGATTCAAAGAAAGAATGGATGAACTAGTGGGCTCTATAAATTCTGTATATCGATCCAACGCGATCGACACCGAGCACCTGTACGAGATAATTCTGACGAAAAACCGAATGGTCGCGGCCGACCTACAAAATCTAATAATGGCCGTAACGCTCGCCAAATTGAACCTGGTTGCCTCCACGATTCTGAATGAAATAGATGTTAGGAAAATAATTGGTGAACGTCTCACGGACATTAGCGTAGCCGACATTCTTAGGGTATCTAATATTAAGGTCTTCCAAGATTTTGAAAATTTACATTTTATGATTAAATTCCCTTAACCTAATTTAGCATGTAAGAAGATAAAATTATTTCCCGTACAGAAAGATAATAAAATACTTGACTTCGGCGACAACGATGTGGTTGCTGACTGTGGTAGCCGTGTAATCGCCGTTGGATCCTGTACTGCGGGAATAAAAACTACATTCTGCAAAGAGAAAAACGACCCCACATGCGCCCAACAACTAATAGCGGGCTTACCAGCACACTGCACGGCCCGACCGGGATATCTGGACCCAGTGGTCGACGTAAGTGAAGGCGTTGTGCTCATCAACGATGCCACAGTAATAGCGTCTGAGGGCAGTGGCCCCGGGTCGACGTTGACCGGCACAGTGATGATCACTTTCGACGGCGAAATATCTGTAAATGGGACAAAGTATGTCAACAGCCGTGGAATTCTAGAAAAGAAGCCCGCCGCTCCTATGGTCTCTCAGATCAACATCACTGAGTTCCGCAATAGCCTGAGTTTACCGCTCCTTCATGAGATGGGGCTGAAAAACCTACGACACATTAACAACCTACGTCAACAGGTAATCTTCCGACCAATTGTCGGCGCTTTGATCACTCTCATCCTGGTCGCGTCCGGCATACTTATGTTCTTGGCATGGCGAAAAAAATATGCCGAGCAAAGACAGATTGAACAGATCCTCGCCCTGAAGAAAGCCCTAGACGCTCCGCGCTTGAGAAAGGGAGGAGTTAACCAGAGTACGTTGACTCTGGGCACCGAATTGCCCAACTCAGCGCAACGAGCGGATATTAAGTAATCAAGTCCGCGGGAGTACGGTGCTGCGCTTGCAATGCTGACGCCGCGGAAGTCGACGGCAGTGGAGTCGCTGCTGCAAATGCAAAGTCGCCAGCAACAGCATGTCGACTCAGCAGAGTGTAGAGTTACGGTAGTTCTAAGTTAGCTTTATAAATTTAGAATCATAGAATTAATATTCAGTCTTCAACCTTCTGTAAAACGAACAACCACGCTTGTGAACATTAAATAATAAATAATATATTACTCAAAATAAAATAATCGATCATTTATATAATAACGGATTCAAGACGGAGGGTTAATAAAAAAAACTAGCAGGCGCTTATTTCATTAACACTTTTTATTTTACTTACCAAGAGGAAGAACTAGAGCCTTTGGATTGTCCCTTAGTTGGGCAATTGACTTCGAAGTTGAACTGACACTAGGCGCATGCGTAAATGGCCAAAGTAGTTCGATAATCCGAGACCTGCGTCTCTTTGATCACATTTTGTACTTAAATTTGAATGTGTTGTATGTGAGCTATGTGAGCTTTATATTCTTTGTTATATTCTAATTTACAATTGGGGGGGTTTTAAGTGTAGGTGTTGAATGGATATGTTACTTCCCAATCCTTAAAAAGACGCCTGTCCGCAGGCATTAATTTTAGGGTATAATACAGGAGTATTTACTATGGGTGCATTATTTTCTGTTTCAGAATTCATAATGGTTTCGCTTTCTGAGGTTTGGTATTAAAATTTAACAGTCAATTTTTATACCCGCTACTCGAAGAGTATAAGGGTATTATAACTTTGTGCCAACCGAAAATGTTTGTAACGGGCAGAAGGAGAAATCTCCGACCCCATAAAGTATATATATTCTGAATCAGCATGAACCGACGAGTCGATATAGCCATGTCCGTCTGTCCGCCTGTCTGTCCGTATAAAAACCTAGATCTCAGCTATTATAAGAGCTAGAGCTACCAAATTTGGAGACAATATGTGTTAATTCTGCACGCAGATCAAGTTTATTTTGGATTTTTGCCACGCCTCCATCCGCCCCCATAAATCGAAAAAAAGTCGATTGTAGCTGCAAATATAAATCTACAGCAATCATTTTTTATACATGTGATAAAAACCACTATGCGGGTGTGTTGGCAAAGTTTAGATCGGCCGATAAATAAGGAAGATATTCAAGAAATAGTATTGCACTGTGGCCATGTGCTTATGTCGGTTTTTCCTAATGTCAGAACCCGAGTTCAACTCCAGCAGCAGACAACTTTTTTGAAATATGTGGCAACCTTTTTATACCCTTGCAGAGGGTATATTAATTTTAGCCAGAAGTTTGCAACGCACCTTAGGAGACATCTCCGACCCTATAAAGTATATATATTCTGAATCAGCATCACCAGAGGAGTCGAAAAATGGATGTCCGTCTGTCCGTCAGTCCGTCCGTCCGTCCGTCCGTCCGTCCGTCCGTCCGTCTGTTGCAACGCAAACTAGTCTCTCAGTTTTTAAGCTATCTTCATGAAACTTGGCATACAAGCTTATTATTGCTGTAGGCTGTAAATAAGTCGGAACGAGCCAGATCGGACCGATATATCGTATAGCTGTCATAGAAGCTATCGGCCGATTTTTGTTGTTTTTCAAGATATAGCTATCAGGCTTACCACATCCAAATCTAAGTGTGTCCCTAATAATAAAGTTCGAAATCGAACTTTTATAACTTATAACGATCAACGATCGATCTAATGAAGGTTCATGTTGCAATTTTATGGAAACCTGAGTACTATTACATGTAGCTGTTAAACAAAAAATCATATAGCTGTCAAACGTATTTTTGAATAAGAACTTTCAAAATTTAGATTTTATGACCAACACATCCTTTACAACACAAAGACATTTCCTCATAACATTTTGTGTTAAGTATGTAAGAAATCCAGGTATATACAAAAGCATTAAAAAGGTAGAATTATTTTTTTTCGAAGCAGGTGTTTGATTCATAGCCTTAATCAGGTAAAAATCTCGACTTCCTGTACTGTTATAATTGTTCAATAAATACCACAGAAACCAGCAGCAATCCAAATATATTTTATATTTTGTATAACTGCAAGGGTATGAAACCTTCGGCAAGCCGAAGGTAGCCTTGCTTTCTTGTTTTTTTTAATTGTGTGGCAACTTTTTTTTTTAATTATGTGCACCGAAAATATTCATAGTGCAATTTTATCGGTCATTGCGTAAGGAATGCAGTGGTCGAGTGGTGGTGGTAGTTGACTGTTAAGCGAGAGGTCCGGAGTTCAACTCCTGGGTGCCGCGGCGCCATATATTTATTTTATTTGTATCTTATATTTTTTTTTATTTTATGGTGTGTTGCAAAATTCAAAATACATTTTTAGTATATTTAAAGCCACTTAGAATCGAAAGAGACATTGAGCAGCAACACAAAAAACAAACGACAAATCTAATTAGATATGTTGAGATGTATTGTGAGGCAGCATATATGTATGTATGTATAGGCGTCTCTTTCACACATGCATAATTTATAAATGCAAAGTAATAAAAGCAAAGGGCAACATCCAATAAGAATCGAGTGGAACTTGCATAGGCAAAACAAATTAGAGACGGAAAGAAATAAAAAGCAAGAACGCATTGTTCACATTTGGCACGTGTTTTTCCGAAGAATTGTAGCGGGTATATTACAGTCGAGTCAGCTCGACTGTAGCCTTTCCGACTTGTTGGGGTATAGTTTTATATTTGTAAATGAAGTACAATGCTAGGATTATAACTATTATGATTAATGCCGTAAATGTTATTATTTGAAAGATACTATTTGATTGAGTGTGTTGTTCAATTACTTCTTTTGCTTGAATGCATTCGAGTGGTCCGAGTTTTGTTACGTTATTGTTTACATAGATGGTTTGAGTATAGTCTAACATTGTGTTGGTAATCAGTATTTCTTCTAATTGAATGAAACAATTAAATATTATTGCCTTCTATTATGATTTCTCTATTGATCAAATTTTGATTTAGAATGCTCTTGTTCCAAGTTGTAATTATATTAGGTTCAACATATTGGCTGTATCTACATTGTGTTGTGACCTGGTTTAATATACCTGTGATACATTTATTTATGACTAAGCTTTTAGAATTTACTGTGTAAGTTTGATTATTGTGTGAAAAGTATTTATCATGTATTGTTACGGTCAATATGTTATCTTTTCCGTCTGGGTATGGTATTATTTCGAATACTGGTGTTTTAATTATATCTTTCGGAATGTGGGATATTATCAGAATCTCAGAATTGACGTGGGTTAATGAATCATGTTTTAAAAGTTCTGGGTTAAAGATACCTACGCGTGTCAGTTGCATACCAAGTTCTATGTCCTCTATGTATTCTGTGAATTGTTGTAAGTTGAAATTTATTAAAGCTAACATTTGATCTCCGTCAAACATATTATTTTAATGGTTGGTTAATTTAATTCCTTTATTTATAGCTTCTATTACGTGATTGAGTTCGCTTATTTGTACGTTATTTTTAGAAATGCACTTATTTGTTGTTGTAAGTCTTCTTTGTCTTCTTGATCTAGAGTACCGAATAAGTATTTATAAATGGTGATGGAGTGGCGGCTTAGTCGTCGGGATAGGGGGGTGAAGCACTTTGCTGAAATTAGCAAGCCGACGCGGAGAAGAACAATTCGAAAAATAAAAAACAATTCGGGACGCGCGGTATGTTCACTTCACTGTATATTTCAAAACTCACTTGTTTCATATATATCACTTATATATATATTACAGGCTGACTTAAAGCTAGCTTAACATAGTCCCGGATAGAAGAGCGAGAGAGCTCTTCGTTACTCTCTCACTGTTGACGCCGATGTTGCCTACCTTTAGGCGGCTCGTTTTCGGCGTAAACATCCCGCCCCCTTGCAATACTATTGCAAAGATTGCGGGGGCCGAGATCTTCTTTGAGAAAGGGGCGCTGGCGGTTTAGGTCTTAAAGACCCCGGCTATTACCAAGCCAAACAGAGTGTTCTGAGCCAACGGCAGTCCACCGTGGGATGGAACTAGCCCTGGGAGGAGTACGTCTCCATAGACGTCGGCCCCCAGAACAATGGAGACTCTGCTTGGTACATGGCACCGTTTGTCCGCCAGTGTAATGCCTGGATATCGGGTGTGAAGCTCCTTGCCGACGTTCTGTGCCGGAGTCCTGATCTGGACCTCCTCCATCTTCAGAGCGACGGTGATGGAAAACTCTGGCGACACCCTTGACCTGAACAAGGCTCGGCAAAACCCATCTTCGGCGGAAAGACCAAAGGCCCTTGCCAATGAGGTGGGCATGCGGCTGTGTGGACTACAAGCGTCCAACAGCACACGCACCTCGAAAATTTTGCCAGCCACGTCCAGGCTCACGATGGCTGTCGGCAGCATGCTGACTGACACCGAGGGGGTTGTCGCCTGGGGCTCAGAAGGTGGAAGAGGCGATGTGGAGGGAGTGACCTTCTGCGTCTCGGCTCGATTGGCTGTGTGGAGGTGGGGAAGCGTATGATGGCCCTCGCCGCATGTGCGACAGGTGCCACCACTGCGACATGAGCCGCTGGAGTGTTCTTGGGCAAGGCAGTTCGGGCAGTATTTGTTGATCAAAACTGCCCGAAGACGCTTCTCCACGGCCAGACGCAGGAACCGTTGGCACTTTTTGAGTGCGTGGACTCCTCGGCAGACGCTACATCTGAAAGAGTTCGTTCCCTTGGGCTTGGTTGGTGGTTGTGCCTTGCGTGGTGCCATTTTACTGAGCTGCAAAGGAGAAGTGGATATATGGATTAGTAACTGGAGAGCATATATCCACTAATGGACAACACAAGATTAGGAGCCTGCCGGATCAAACAGTTTAGCGATGTGAAATAGAACATCACGTTTAGTGTAAGACTGTCTCACATCTGCTTCGGAGGGGGCAAAGAGGAACTCATCCGTAGTCGCTTGCCAGCGTATACCGAGGGTCTTTGCTAAGCTCGCTTCCTCTAGTTCGAGGAAGTCGGCGCGTAGTAGGTGGTCTTTGGGGATATTAGCAAGCACACCCTTGTGGTTGGCGGTCCACTTTCTTAAAGGAAAGCCAGCTGTCTCGAGAGCATTGCGTAGCTCTTCAATGGACACAGTGGCGCGCTTTATGGTGTGCGCGCCAGCAAGGACATCGTCTACATACATGTATTTGGATATGATGTCGCTAGCGAGAGGAAGATATGTGCTAATATCCTGGGAGAGCTGATGTAGGACCCGAATGGCCACGAATAGAGCACAGTTTACTCCGAAGGTGACTGTGTTGAGTTCATAGTCACAAACTTCGCGTTAAAGACAAACCGGAAAAAACGCCATTTCAAGATCTGCGTAGTCAGATGGGATTGAAGAACGGGTCCTGGATGTAGGATATCGTTCAAGCTCTTCCCATTAGAGGACGGACTGGAGGCGTTGAAAACAACGCGAACTTTTGTGGTAGTGCTCTCAGGTTTAAAAACAGCATGATGGGGGAGATTTAAACGACATTCGTTCCTGAGAAACTGAGCGAGTGCGATGGACCTTGAATGTCCTAATTCGAAATTTTCAGGGTTTTTGAAGGGGAGTGTAACGACATATCTGCCCTCCTTGGTTCTGGAAGTGGTGCGAAGGAAGTTGTTTTCACACTCTGAGTCAGAAACTTTTACCAGCTTGGCTGGTAGATCTTCCACAACCCAAAACTTGGTGAAAGGATCATCAAGCCTTTGTTCGTTGCTGATCTTGATCCTCGTAATAAAAGAGGAAACGGTCGTAAGATTCGAGTTGGCTACTGGTCCTGTGAGGACCCAGCCGAAGATCGTCTCTTGACCGAGCAGAGTTCCACAGATTTTGGATACAGAGCCACCCTTTATAATTGATGCTACTACCATCGTCGGCTCCTAGGAGCATGTCTATCTAAGAGCTCTGGTGGAAATGCGGATCAGCAAGTTGGAGGTTTGGCAGGTCCTTCAGAAGGTCTTTTGAAATTGGGTAGGATGGAAGGTTACCTGCCAATTGAGGGAGAACAAAGGCTGTAGTTTCTAGCCGTAACCTGGGAGTTATCGGGGAGCCAATCTGGAAGTGGCACAACTTTTGCGGATTTGCTGAGATGGCTTGATTTAAGCCAGCTACTTGAACTTGCACGGCTTGGTAGGAGGGCTTTATGATGTTAAACATCCGTTCGGAAATGAACGTCGCCTCTGATCCCGGGTCGATCAGTGCATGTGCCTTATAAGTCATACCCAAATGGCAAACATTTATAAGAGCAGTGCCGAGAAGAACCGTGAAGTAGTTCTGAATATGAGTCGTTGAAGGAGCGGACTGTATATTCGTGTTTTGTGTGGTCGGCGCAGAGACTGCTGAAGAGGGCGCAGTAGGAGGGGTGCCACGATGCAGGAGTGTATTGTGGCGACCCTTGCACGTAAAACAATTGTGCTGACTCGTGCAATCTTTCAGGATGTGTCCTCTTGCGAAGCAGTTCAGGCACAACTTCTGCTGTTTGATGAAATTGGATCTTTCATCAACAGCCATTTGGAGAAAGCGCGGACACAGACGAATAGGATGGTTCTCCTTTGAACAGAGTTTGCAGGTTTGTAGTTTGCCTACAACCTTTGTCTCAAAAGAGTTGACCTTCCTCGTAGGAGGCTCTTTCCGAGCAGGTTTGGACGTTGTCTGTGCGCTTGTGCTAGGTTGCACGTCTTCTATCGCTTCTAATGTGCGATAGCGCTCTGAAAGGAAATCTGACATTTCTTTCCACGACGGAATTTCAGCCTTATTTTGTACCGACTGTTCCCAAAGTGACAACGTCAGCCTTGGTAGCTTAGACAAGCATAGGAAGACTAGAAGGCAATCCCAGTTCTCTGTGCTGATTTTGGAGTGGTCTAGCGCCGTTAAGCAACTTTGTATAGTGCTTTGAAGGACTTGGATGGCGGCTCCAGACTCGTGGGAAACTGACGGAAGGTTGAACAGGATTTTAAGTTGGCTGTTTACTAACAGCCTCTTATTTTCGAACCTGTCTGTCAAGTTCTTCCATGCAGAAGAGAAGCCCTCATTCGTGAGAGGGGATTTGGACACGATTGCCTTCGCTTCGCCACTAGTCTTGGCATTCAAATGGAACAGTTTCTCGATCTGACTCAAGCCTGGATCGGAAATGTAGACCGCTGTGAAGAGATCACGGAAAGTTGGCCATTTTAGGTAGTCACCGCTGAAAACTTCAGCATCAAAGGGTGGTGACCTGTAGCTCCGTGGCTGGAAGGCTACTTGTGTTGTTGCAGGTGCTGGAGCGGGAACCGTAGTGGTCTCTATACTCTCATTTAAATGAGAGGCAAGTTCCTCATATATGGAGTAACAGTGGTCATATCTGGCTTGCATGGCGATTTTGTCTTCAGCAGTCGTCTCAGTTTGAGACAATGCGTTAGAACAAAGATCATATTTGAGCTCGACCGTGGTCCATATGGACCGAAGCTGTTCAAGACGCACTCTGTGAGTGTGAAGTGAAGTTGTTGGAGCAGTTTGAACCCTAGATTCAAACTGTGTGAGCTTATCGGAAGCGTTGATGAACTCTTGGAGTGCCATTTTTCTTGCCTGGGAGATGTGATGACCAACTGAACGAGTTGTTGGAGGAGCGTGTACCGAAATTGTTGGCACCTGAATAGCCTTGGATGTGGCCGGACTTGAAACTTTCCGTAGAGTGGCGGGAGAAGGGGCTCTGCCAAGAAGGGAACTTGGGAGAGAGCCTGACCGTCTATGCTGAGTCGTTTGTACAATGAGGTGTTTCTTAGTGTCTTTACCGCTGTCAATTGGCATTACAGGCCTTCAGAAGGCGAGAGAGAACACAATTGATGCTGATGACGGAACCAGAAACTTGACTGCGAAATATACGGGAGCGTGGCGAGTTGGACGTTCTTGTTTTGACAATAAACAAAAATGTCAAACAAACGATAGGAATTTTATCAAATCTATGGAGTGAGGAATATGTTGTTAAATTACAAGGCACTGTTTGGAAAACGTTACAAAAAAAAATATAAATGTTGAAATTTATAAATATCGATATATTTTATTGAGTGATAATAATTATGGAAATAATTATTATACTCAGCGTGGAATTTTGAGCAAAATTACGCAATGTAATTTAGGAGTGTGGATCCTAAATTATATTGTGAAATATAAATAAATAATTATTTATCACTTGGATGTATTTGCTCAGACGGAGGAAAATATATTCGATAATTTTTGCAATGTTGTAGAGCTTTGTAAATATCACAACACAGTGCACAATGAAACGATATAGAACGAAAGTGACTGTAAAAGTCACGGTTGCCCACTAAGTGATATTTTTATATTCGAGCTTGTGCAGCCCTGGAACGATAACACTGAGTAGATGGAACAAAGTGGATGTCGGTCGATTGTGATCGGACTGCGATCACTAACGCCGGCAAAGGTAAATAATTGAATTGTAAGTGAAATAAATAAATATATATTTACTTATAAACTTATTTCGACAAAGTGTTATTATTTTTGGGTTAGAATGGACTCGACAGTTGCCGCTTTTTATTTGGATATTGGCAACGTACTTTAGTGGGCAAGAAAGTATGTAATAAATGCATACATAAATATGTAATGGAGTTACATATGTATGTATGTGCATATATTACCATGTAAATTTGAATTTGTAGGAGTGGATGTATGTACCTTTGATTAATATAGGAGAAGGTACATACATATACGTGGCAGAGGATACTATAATTTTAATGGAGAAAACTGTGTGTAATTTATTGGTTTACAATTACATATATATATGTATGTAAAACTTTCTGATATGGCAGTCGTCTGTATGTACGTATGTGCATACGTACATACAGAGATGCCTGTGGCGCAAATTGCGTGGGTAGGAAAAGGAGGAATTACACACAGCTCCTCTGCCTGGGAGGATAAGTAAAATGTTATGTACTTATCTGTGGTGTTCCTGATGAGATGCCGAACGCTGAGGTTCGAGCGGGATGGAGGGATCCCATAAAATTAACAAGACCGCGCTTACTGCGTTTTGCGATTTTTATACCATTCATTTATTGGTTTAGTGGTATTACTCTCTATGAAGTTTTTATATCCGCTACTCAAAGAGTATAAGGGTATTATAGCTTTGTGCCAACCGAAACTGTTTGTAACTGGCAGAACCCCATAAAGTATATATATTTGGTATTGACCATATGTGGGCGTAAGCGTTTAGATTTTGAAATAAACTTCGTTGGCTAATGGTAGCTTTCATATAGTTGAGATCTGTGAATTCACATAGACACCAGACAGACATGACTAAATTGACTCGGCTAGTGATCCTGAGCAAGAACATACATATACTTTGTCGGTTCTGCCACGCCTACTGAGCACATGAAGTCGCACTTAGAATAGTCTTTTAATAGCTTAAGTCGGACTGTTGCCTGCTCTCCCAATGTATTTACTCTCGATTTGAAACCGAACTCCACGTCCTTATTTTTTGTTAATAACTTTTCTTTATTTCTTTGAAAAAGCTTAAAGAATTTTCATTGGTGTCCGAGCAGAGACTTGAGTTTCGGTTACATTGCTGATTGTTTTCGGAAGTAGTTGGTTTCATACTTTGTGTAAGTGCTATAAAAAAAAGGCTGCTGGACCACTACTAAGAAAAACGTCGTCGTTGGGAAAAATTTGTTACTGAAAATAGGAATGATCGATTCCCTAGACTGTCATGGGTATTCAGTGTCGAAAACTGAGCATATAATTTCCTGTATTAAGCAGCTCAATTTCTGGCACTTTTTAATATTGCATGCAAGCCATATAATAACATATGTATCAGAGAACTGAAAAATGCACATTTTCCATACTCGCTTCATACCAGAAATTTATACTCAGCTTTATATTCAGCTCACTGAACAGAAAAGCGAATATTGAGCAACATCCAATAAGAATCGAGTGGAACTTGCATAGGCAAAACAAATTAGAGACGTAAAGAAATAAAAAGCAAGAACGCATTGTTCACATTTGGCACGTGTTTTTTCGAAGAGTTGTAGCGGGTATATCACAGTCGAGTACGCTCGACTGTATCCTTTTTTTTTTTGATGTTGATACAATGAATGTATAAGTGGCCCATGTAAAACCAAGCCGATGCTTGTTATGCGCGGATCCCAGATACAGCGAATGTCCACCTGTCGAATGACCGAGTGGCACAGTCGCCTGACGTACGACTCGAAACGCGAAAAAGAAATCGCGGGCATGCAAAGGTAAGACAGAATTTCAAATTTTAGGCATGCAACAGAGGACGCGTTAGAAAAAAGAAAGTACCGATTATTGTAGTCCGAACATAATATACTAAACGGATCGTGAAGGGCCTAGTTCGACCTACAATTGGGAAGAGTTAGTGGTAAGTAATTACGTGTTATTCTGCAAAGGACAGAGAAGTGTAACTGGCTAAGCACAACCACGGCGATATTAACCATATGAGAAATGTGTTCGGAAGACTTTAATTTTCGGTCCAAACGGATACCGAGATCATCAATTAGAATTCTTTCTAAGACACAAACACAAAGAGTGTAGGAACCGTACTTTGAATTGGCTCGATAGAAAGTCATCAGCTTGCATTTGGCACTGTTCACGTTTAAGAAATTTGCACAACACCAGGAATGAAAATTGTTTAGGTCGGTTTCAAGGAACTGCGACCTACAACGAGCTAAATCGTTTTTATAACATTTCACGTTACATTTAAGCGAGCAGCTAAAAAATGGGAAAAAAGATGAATTGCAATTATTAATTTTATATTTTTTAAATAAACTATACTTTAAGTTTTTGGCATACAGGTTCGGAATGCCCCCCTATTGCACAGTTTGTCGAATGGTCAGGTAGAAAGGTTCCATAGCACACTGTTAGAGATAGCTCGATGCATCAAACTATTCAGAAATATAGGTGACACGACGGAGCTGATTCTACTAGCAACGGTAGAATACAATAAGACCATACACTCCGTCACAGGTAAACGCCCAATTGATTTGGTCCGAACGCTCTCAGTAGACCTAGAGGCAGAGATCAAAGAAAAGATCCAAGAGGGACGACCGTCCTAATTAAAGGGAGGATGGTCCATAAAGATAGTTTAAAGTAAAGCCCGATCACTTTGATTTATTTTAGATTTAAATTACTGCTAATATGGATGACATTACAATTTACGACTGGAACTATGAAAATAAGCGACTACTCAACAGCGGATTATATTCCACTCGTGAACGGCGACGTGACAGTCTGGGACGAATACGGATACCTTGGACACACGACTAACCTAACGATGTACGAACTCTACGTGACAGAGACGGAAAACTGTGTATGTGACATCGAACAAGAACACCTCAAACATGTAATGACGGATGACCTCGAACGAATCAAGACACTAATACAGACCCTGAGAGTTCATCATAGGCACGCTAGGAGCATTAACATGCTGGGGAAAGCCCTGAAAGTGATTGCCGGAAACCCAGATTTTGATGACTGGGAACAGATTAGGTTCAAACAGCAGGAACTTGTAGAGGCTGAGTCTAGGCAGATAGAAATAAATACAGGATTCAAAGAAAGAATGGATGAACTAGTGGGCTCTATAAATTCTGTATATCGATCCAACGCGATCGACACCGAGCACCTGTACGAGATAATTCTGACGAAAAACCGAATGGTCGCGGCCGACCTACAAAATCTAATAATGGCCGTAACGCTCGCCAAATTGAACCTGGTTGCCTCCACGATTCTGAATGAAATAGATGTTAGGAAAATAATTGGTGAACGTCTCACGGACATTAGCGTAGCCGACATTCTTAGGGTATCTAATATTAAGGTCTTCCAAGATTTTGAAAATTTACATTTTATGATTAAATTCCCTTAACCTAATTTAGCATGTAAGAAGATAAAATTATTTCCCGTACAGAAAGATAATAAAATACTTGACTTCGGCGACAACGATGTGGTTGCTGACTGTGGTAGCCGTGTAATCGCCGTTGGATCCTGTCCTGCGGGAATAAAAACTACATTCTGCAAAGAGAAAAGCGACCCCACATGCGCCCAACAACTAATAGCGGGCTTACCAGCACACTGCACGGCCCGACCGGGATATCTGAACCCAGTGGTCGACGTAAGTGAAGGCGTTGTGCTCATCAACGATGCCACAGTAATAGCGTCTGAGGGCAGTGGCCCCGGGTCGACGTTGACCGGCACAGTGATGATCACTTTCGACGGCGAAATATCTGTAAATGGGACAAAGTATGTCAACAGCCGTGGAATTCTAGAAAAGAAGCCCGCCGCTCCTATGGTCTCTCAGATCAACATCACTGAGTTCCGCAATAGCCTGAGTTTACCGCTCCATCATGAGATGGGGCTGAAAAACCTACGACACATTAACAACCTACGTCAACAGGTAATCTTCCGACCAATTGTCGGCGCTTTGATCACTCTCATCCTGGTCGCGTCCGGCATACTTATGTTCTTGGCATGGCGAAAAAAATATGCCGAGCAAAAACAGATTGAACAGATCCTCGCCCTGAAGAAAGCCCTAGACGATCCGCGCTTGAGAAAGGGAGGAGTTAACCAGAGTACGTTGACTCTGGGCACCGAATTGCCCAACTCAGCGCAACGAGCGGATATTAAGTAATCAAGTCCGCGGGAGTACGGTGCTGCGCTTGCAATGCTGACGTCGCGGAAGTCGACGGCAGTGGAGTCGCTGCTGCAAATGCAAAGTCGCCAGCAACAGCATGTCGACTCAGCAGAGTGTAGGGTTACTGTAGTTCTAAATTAGCTTTATAAATTTAGAATCATAGAATTAATATTCAGTCTTCAACCTTCTGTAAAACGAACAGCCACGCTTGTGAACATTAAATAATAAATAATATATTACTCAAAATAAAATAATCGATCATTTATATAATAACGGATTCAAGACGGAGGGTTAATAAAAAAACACTGCAGGCGCTTATTTCATTAACACTTTTTATTTACTTACCAAGAGGAAGAACTAGAGCCTTTGGATTGTCCCTTAGTTGGGCAATTGACTTCGAAGTTGAACTGACGCTAGGCGCATGCGTAAATGGCCAAAGTTATTCGAAAGGCCCTCGTTCTTTGATCACATTTTGTACTTAAATTTGAATGTGTGTATGTGAGCTATGTGAGCTTTATATTCTTTGTTATATTCTAATTTACAATTGGGGGGTTTTAAGTGTAGGTGTTGAATGGATATGTTACTTCCCAATCCTTAAAAAAAGCCTGTCCGCAGGCATTAATTTTAGGGTATAATACAGGAGTATTTACTATGGGTGCATTATTTTCTGTTTCAGAATTCATAATGGTTTCGCTTTCTGAGGTTTGGTATTAAAATTTAACAGTCAATTTTTATACCCGCTACTCGAAGAGTATAAGGGTATTATAACTTTGTGCCAACCGAAAATGTTTGTAACGGGCAGAAGGAGAAATCTCCGACCCCATAAAGTATATATATTCTGAATCAGCATGAACCGACGAGTCGATATAGCCATGTCCGTCTGTCCGCCTGTCTGTCCGTATAAAAACCTAGATCTCAGCTATTATAAGAGCTAGAGCTACCAAATTTGGAGACAATATGTGTTAATTCTGCACGCAGATCAAGTTTATTTTGGATTTTTGCCACGCCTCCATCCGCCCCCATAAATCGAAAAAAAGTCGATTGTAGCTGCAAATATAAATCTACAGCAATCATTTTTTATACATGTGATAAAAACCACTATGCGGGTGTGTTGGCAAAGTTTAGATCGGCCGATAAATAAGGAAGATATTCAAGAAATAGTATTGCACTGTGGCCATGTGCTTATGTCGGTTTTTCCTAATGTCAGAACCCGAGTTCAACTCCAGCAGCAGACAACTTTTTTTAAATATGTGGCAACCTTTTTATACCCTTGCAGAGGGTATATTAATTTTAGCCAGAAGTTTGCAACGCACCTTAGGAGACATCTCCGACCCTATAAAGTATATATATTCTGAATCAGCATCACCAGAGGAGTCGAAAAATGGATGTCCGTCTGTCCGTCCGTCCGTCCGTCCGTCCGTCCGTCCGTCCGTCCGTCCGTCTGTTGCAACGCAAACTAGTCTCTCAGTTTTTAAGCTATCTTCATGAAACTTGGCATACAAGCTTATTATTGCTGTAGGCTGTAAATAAGTCGGAACGAGCCAGATCGGACCGATATATCGTATAGCTGTCATAGAAGCTATCGGCCGATTTTTGTTGTTTTTCAAGATATTGAAACAAGATTTGGCAAATCCTATTCTTATTACGTTCTTAATGTGCTGTCAAAATTGTATCAAAAGTCGGACCACTATAACATATAGCTGCCATAGGAACAATCGGCTGAAATCAGGGTTTTTTTTTTGCAAACCTGTTTTGTTTTTGGAAATATCGCACATTATCAATACTTTTTAATGTTATACAGTAACCCGCCCATTTATCCATTTAAATTTTTCCATTTAAATATCTCAGACGTTTATATTCTATAACTGTTATAGGAACAATCAGTCAGTCCGTCTGTCTGTTGCTACTCAAATTAGTCCCTCAGTTATTGAGCTATCTTCATGAAACTTGGCACACAAGCTTATTATTGCTGTAGGCTGTAAATAAGTCGGAACGAGCCAGATCGGACCGATATATCGTATAGCTGTCATAGAAGCTATCGGCCGATTTTTGTTGTTTTTCAAGATATAGCTATCAGGCTTACCACATCCAAATCTAAGTGTGTCCCTAATAATAAAGTTCGAAATCGAACTTTTATAACTTATAACGATCAACGATCGATCTAATGAAGGTTCATGTTGCAATTTTATGGAAACCTGAGTACTATTACATGTAGCTGTTAAACAAAAAATCATATAGCTGTCAAACGTATTTTTGAATAAGAACTTTCCAAATTTAGATTTTATGACCAACACATCCTTTACAACACAAAGACATTTCCTCATAACATTTTGTGTTAAGTATGTAAGAAATCCAGGTATATACAAAAGCATTAAAAAGGTAGAATTATTTTTTTTCGAAGCAGGTGTTTGATTCATAGCCTTAATCAGGTAAAAATCTCGACTTCCTGTACTGTTATAATTGTTCAATAAATACCACAGAAACCAGCAGCAATCCAAATATATTTTATATTTTGTATAACTGCAAGGGTATGAAACCTTCGGCAAGCCGAAGGTAGCCTTGCTTTCTTGTTTTTTTTTAATTGTGTGGCAACTTTTTTTTTAATTATGTGCACCGAAAATATTCATAGTGCAATTTTATCGGTCATTGCGTAAGGAATGCAGTGGTCGAGTGGTGGTGGTAGTTGACTGTTAAGCGAGAGGTCCGGAGTTCAACTCCTGGGTGCCGCGGCGCCATATATTTATTTTATTTGTATCTTATATTTTTTTTTATTTTATGGTGTGTTGCAAAATTCAAAATACATTTTTAGTATATTTAAAGCCACTTAGAATCGAAAGAGACATTGAGCAGCAACACAAAAAACAAACGACAAATCTAATTAGATATGTTGAGATGTATTGTGAGGCAGCATATATGTATGTATGTATAGGCGTCTCTTTCACACATGCATAATTTATAAATGCAAAGTAATAAAAGCAAAGGGCAACATCCAATAAGAATCGAGTGGAACTTGCATAGGCAAAACAAATTAGAGACGGAAAGAAATAAAAAGCAAGAACGCATTGTTCACATTTGGCACGTGTTTTTCCGAAGAATTGTAGCGGGTATATCACAGTCGAGTCAGCTCGACTGTAGCCTTTCCGACTTGTTGGGGTATAGTTTTATATTTGTAAATGAAGTACAATGCTAGGATTATAACTATTATGATTAATGCCGTAAATGTTATTATTTGAAAGATACTATTTGATTGAGTGTGTTGTTCAATTACTTCTTTTGCTTGAATGCATTCGAGTGGTCCGAGTTTTGTTACGTTATTGTTTACATAGATGGTTTGAGTATAGTCTAACATTGTGTTGGTAATCAGTATTTCTTCTAATTGAATGAAACAATTAAATATTATTGCCTTCTATTATGATTTCTCTATTGATCAAATTTTGATTTAGAATGCTCTTGTTCCAAGTTGTAATTATATTAGGTTCAACATATTTGCTGTATCTACATTGTGTTGTGACCTGGTTTAATATACCTGTGATACATTTATTTATGACTAAGCTTTTAGAATTTACTGTGTAAGTTTGATTATTGTTGAAAAGTGTATTTATCATGTATTGTTACGGTCAATACGTTATCTTTTCCGTCTGGGTATGGTATTATTTCGAATACTGGTGTTTTAATTATATCTTTCGGAATGTGGGATATTATCAGAATCTCAGAATTGACGTGGGTTAATGAATCATGTTTTAAAAGTTCTGGGTTAAAGATACCTACGCGTGTCAGTTGCATACCAAGTTCTATGTCCTCTATGTATTCTGTGAATTGTTGTAAGTTGAAATTTATTAAAGCTAACATTTGATCTCCGTCAAACATATTATTTTAATGGTTGGTTAATTTAATTCCTTTATTTATAGCTTCTATTACGTGATTGAGTTCGCTTATTTGTACGTTATTTTTAGAAATGCACTTATTTGTTGTTGTAAGTCTTCTTTGTCTTCTTTGATCTAGAGTACCGAATAAGTATTTATAAATGGTGATGGAGTGGCGGCTTAGTCGTCGGGATAGGGGGGGTGAAGCACTTTGCTGAAATTAGCAAGCCGACGCGGAGAAGAACAAT
>JAECXD010000803.1:0-152542 GCA_018151445.1 Zaprionus inermis | reverse complement strand
AAGTCCGTCCGTCTGTTTACCTTTAAAAACTAGTCTCTCAGTTTTTTGAGCTATCTTCATGAAACTTGGCACACAAGCTTTTTACGCTGTAGGCTGTAAAAAAGTCGGAACAAGACAGATCGGACCGATATATCGTATAGCTGTTATAGAAGCTATCGGCCGATTTTTGTCGTTTTCATGATATTGCAACAAGATTTGGCAAAATCCTATTCTTATTATTACGTTTTTAATGTGCTGTCAAAATTGTATCAAAATCGGACCACTATAACATATAGCTGCCATAGGAACAATCGGCTGAAATCAGGGTTTTTGTATGCAAACCCGTTTTGTTTTTGGAAATACCGAACATTATCAATACTTTTTAATGTTATACAGTAACCCGCCCTTAGTTTTTCCATTTAAATATCTCAGACGTTTATATTCTATAGCTGTTATAGGAACAATCAGTCAGTCCGTTTGTCTGTTGCAACGCAAATTAGTCCCCCAGTTATTGAGCTATCTTCGCCGAAACTTCGGCACACAAGCTTATTATTGCTGTAGGCTGTAAAATAAGTCCGGAACGAGCCAGATCGGACCGATATATCGTATAGCTGTCATAGAAGCTATCGGCCGATTTCCGTTGTTTTTCAAGATTAAATAGCTATCAGGCTTACCACATCCAAATCTAAGTGTCTCTGTTTAAATAAAGTTCGAAATCGAACTTTTATAACTTATAACGATCAACGATCGATCTAATGAAGGTTCATGTTGCAATTTATGGAAACCTGAGTACTATTACATGTAGCTGTTAAACAAAAAATCATATAGCTGTCAAACGTATTTTTGAATAAGAACTTTCCAAATTTAGATTTTATGACCAACGCATCCTTTACAACACAAAGACATTTCCTCATAACATTTTGTGTTAAGTATATAAGAAATCCAGGTATATACAAAAGCATTAACAAAGGTAGAATTATTTTTTTTTTCGAAGCAGGCGTTTGATTCATAGCCTTAATCAGGTAAAAATCTCGACTTCCTGTACTGTTATAATTGTTCAATAAATACCACAGAAACCAGCAGCAATCCAAATATATTTTATATTTTGTATAACTGCAAGGGTATGAAACCTTCGGCAAGCCGAAGGTAGCCTTGCCTTTTTTTTTTCTTTATTCTACTTGTCAATGACACTTGCAAAGAATGTATTCCTATACTTATTTCTAATTCGCAGGTCCAAGAAAGTTTGAATAAAGGTGCCCACTTACATTTTTTGGTGTTGTGCGGTGTGGTGTGATTGTCCTAATCTGCAGTTGGTATCTGCTGCGTGCGCTGCGTTGCCTCTGCCTCCCGCGCTGCCGTCTCCGCTGTCCAGATAGCTTGCGCGCTGATCTGGCGATGAGTCGCTGCCCGAAGAGCTCCAGCGGCTTCGGTGTAACTTGAAGTTGAATTTGCGCTATAGCGCACCTCAGCCGACTGTATTCGAGAGGCGAGGTTAACGACGTTGTCGCTGTGCTGCCTGTGTTGACGTAGGTCAGCAGCGGCAACCTGTCGGATTGTTCTGTTGTAAGCAACAGTAGTCACCAGCACTTGTTTTCACTGCTAGCACTTGGTGTTCGTTACTACAGCCCTGTTGTCGTGGCTGAGTTTGAGTCACTTGTAGTCACTTGTGGTTCTTTATCTCGTGGGTAATGACAAACGCACTGTCAAATACCACTAGTTGGGCGCCAATTAACCAGTTTCCTGGTATGTAGTGTTTATAGTAAATTACGTCGGTTTTCGTAAGCCGGTGGCTTCACAATAAGTATTCGACGGAGTAGCTTTTAAATGTCTCTTTATTGAACAGAGCGAGTGCTGCTGCTTACGAGGGTACAAAAGAACTACTCAAATTTGTTATTGCCGGCGTCTTCGCGCGCGGCTTTTACTAATCAGATGTCAGGCGGAGCCGTGACAATAAAAGATTAGGAGTTACCATTTAAGCTTTATTATACCGAGCCAAGCGGAGCTGTAGCGTCGAAGGCAAAATCAGAACTAAATATAAGATACAAGAATTCAAACTTAGGAGCTAGCATGAAACCGAAACATATTGTTGCGATCTCATATTCGTAGCGGCCACGCAAATAAGCAGTGTCTGCCGGCTACGTATCGACATCCGGCATAATGCTTACGTTGCAGTATGCCGATGTTGTCGTATTTCATGCGCCCGTGGGAGCGACGTTAGCTTTAGTTAACTTATATATATATATATATATATATATATATGTATATATAATGGCCTCCTCGTGGTGTTGCCTGAGACCCATTTAATTAATTAATAATTTTATTTTAATAAAATACAGTTAATTTTTTAAATCGGCAGCTAATTTGAGCGGCGAAAAATGTATAACATATATTTATTAAACTTTACAATTAAAATTTTTAAATTAAATTATGATAATATTTATTTTAAATCGAATGAAAATGTAAAAAAATTATATAAATGGAAAACTATTTTAAATTGTTTGAACTGTAGCGGGTATATCACAGTCGAGCTCGATCGACTATAGCCTTTCCGTTTATTATACGAATTTTTTCGTTTATGGTTTTGTGTAGTCTTTCTATGTCTGCTATACCTGTCTTTGCTGTGTTAAGTTTTAACTCAATATTTTCGCTTTCCAGCCATCGCTTGAGGGCTAGGCTGGAGAATGCGCCGTCTCTGTCTGCATTTAATAGTCTGGGTTTCCCTAAAAGATAAAATATTTGCATTAGAGCATTTTCACATTCTATCCAATCTTTTGTTTTTATTTTTTCGAGGGTGGCAAATTTTGAGTAGATGTCTATGCAACTTAAATAATGGTTACCTTCAGAAGAGTAGATGTCTATTACGAACTTATCGCGACAGTGTTCGGATTTGGGCGTATTTTTCATTGGCATACGATGTTCTGTTTTGGATAGGTTACAAATATGGCATTCATTTATTATGTTCTGAATGAGTAATTGACTACTTAGGTAATAATAAGTTGCCAAAGAGTTTGTTTGTTTTCTGTATTCCTGGGTGTAAGAGTTTTTCGTGAGTGATCAGAATTAATTCTTTAAATTTAGCATATGAGGGTATATTTATACCCGCTACTCGAAGAGTATAAGGGTATTATAACTTTGTGCCAACCGAAAATGTTTCAAACAATCAGCAGGAGAAATCTCCGACCCCATAAAGTATATATACTCTTAATCAGCATGAGCAGCCGAGTCGATATAACCATGTCCGACTGTCCGTCTGTCTGTCCGTATGAAAACTTAGATCTCAGCTATTATAAGAGCTAGAGCTACCAAATTTGGGGACAATATGTGTTAATTCTGCCCCTAGATCAAGTTTATTTTGGATTTTTGCCACGCCTCCATCCGCCCCTTAAATCGAAAAAAATCGATTGTAGCTGCAAATATAGCTCTACAGCAATCATATACATGTGATAAAAACCACCATGCGGGCGTGTTACGTAAGTTTCAATAAGATCGGCCGATAAATAAGGAAGATATTCAAGAAATAGTATTGCACTGCGGCCATGTGCTTATGTCGGTTTTTCCTAATGTTAGTTCCCGAGTTCAACTCCAGCAGCAGGCAACTTTTTTTTTAAATATGTGCACCGAAAATATTCATAGTGCAATTTTATCGGTCATCGCGTAAGAAATGCAGTGGTCGAGTGGTGATGGTAGTTGACTGTTCAGCGAGAGATCCGGAGTTCAACTCCTGGGTGCCGCGGCGACTTATATTTATTTTTTTTGTATCTTATATTTTTTTTTATTTTATAGTGTGTTGCAAAATTCAAAATAAATTTTTAGTATATTTAAAGCCACTTAGAATCGAAAGAGACATTGAGCAGCAACACAAAAAACAAACGACAAATCTAATTAGATATGTTGAGATGTAATGTGAGGCAGCTTATATGTATGTATGTATAGGCGTCTCTTTCACACATGCATAATTTATAACTGCAAAGTAATAAAAGCAAAGGGCAACATCCAATAAGAATCGAGTGGAACTTGCATAGGCAAAACAAATTAGAGACGGAAAGAAATAAAAAGCAAGAACGCATTGTTCACATTTGGCACGTGTTTTTCCGAAGAATTGTAGCGGGTATATCACAGTCGAGTCAGCTCGACTGTAGCCTTTCCGACTTGTTTGTCTTTGATTTTGTTCATTAGAACAAATAATTTTGGTTTTTATATTTTTGTTTAAATATATTGTTATTATAATTGTTTTTTTCTTTTTTTTTTTGTTAGTATTAATGTTTTTTAACTTTTACACTTAATAATTTTACTTTAATTGTTAAAATGCACTCTAGCTATTTCGTTTTTTTTTCGCAATAACCAATTGACTTGGATTTATTTTTCCAACGAATTCTTGAGTATCTGTATTAGTTTTTTATGACAAATGCGTTTCACAGTTTCACGTTACTGTTTTGGTTTAATTAAACTTAACGCGATATTAACCGTCGCGGGTTGTCTTAGCGTACGTTGTTCGGCGGATAACAAAGTTTCGAGAATTGGTAAGTCTGGCTATCGCATCACTGCACTATTGTTATCCTACCGACTGCGCCCGTAAAATATTACCTTTTACAAGTTTTGAGTCCAACAAACTACACGTCAATAGACTGAGGTAGACCCTGAATTATCGTAAATAAAGAACGCGACACAAATTTGGTGTGATGTTTTTATTTTAAGTTCCAGTTTAAGACTGACTCTTTGAGTTTTCTGTTGGTGGCTTATCGACTAAGAACAAAGGATTTACATAATCTTGTGTATGGTCACTTATGCTGAGTGGGCTATTTACTTTTAAGGAAACATGAGATTGATTGTGCATGTCGCTGTGTACTTGAGTTGGTTATTTTCTTGTTTGTTTATGTTAAGGGAATTTGGAATATGAGATCGTATACAATTTGCATAAGGCGACTTTGGAATGAGAGGTTTCTAGGAATTTATACAATGTGCGAGAATATTGTTTATACTTATGTGCGGGAATATATGCGTACATACATAGTGTACTTATGAATATAATGTGAGTATATACGCTACTATATATGTCGCAGAAGATGTTGTTTTGAAAAGGGCATCTTATCGATGATGTATTTAGACTTATCGATATTTTGATTTGTGAAGTCTTGATAGATATTGAGATAAAGTGTGGCCCTGGTAGAGCTGCCGGACCGTGGGTAAGAAGAACAAGGAAAAAACACGCGGCGGAGTCAAGGAAAAAAAGTCAGACTCACGGCACAAATCAAAAAGATATAATTATGTAAGAAATTAACAACAATTCGCCGTCATCAGAAGTGTGATCTAACTCTCGTCAACGAGACATGGAAGATCAATCACCAAAGCCAAAGTTTCCTGGAATTGGCCAAAACTCTGCAAGCGTCGGTACGCGAGCCGGCACAAAATTGCATCGTAATTTTGCCAAAATGTAACGCCGACATTCCGACGCGACTCAATGGTGTGCGACCGTTGACATTGTTTTAACTGAAAAACCACTGGATGGCTTTGCTTTAATATTGGCATTAACTAAATCGCTGGTAGGAAACGCATCTCAATGGCTTTCTCAAGTGTGCTATGCAGGTGTCACGTGGCTGGAATTTAAGCAATTATTCCAACAGCGTTATGGAATCATTGACACGCCTGCCGCTATGGTGACAACTCTAGTTAGCAAATGGAAGGCCTTAGACACTGAGAAGATAGCTGTATCTGTGGTTTTGGGACATTTGGACAACTTTGATCACCGATTACGAAGAATTACCTACACTGCTGATATCAACAACGACTTACAGGCTGATTTGCAGATCTTTGCGTTTGACAATCGTATACACCATTTTGGAAACGAGGAATCTGGAGCAAAGCGATCCCAGTTTGCTTCAATTAAGTGCCACCACTGTGGTAAGATAGGGCACAAAATGAATGAATGCAATTATTTTCGATTCTGGAGCGGAGTGCTCAATTGACAAGACTAAAACTGTATAAAGAATACCGTATAGACTGAGTCCAAGTTAAAGAAATGTAGTGCGAAACAACGTTCAAGAATTATTAGAGTGCAAATATATCAGACCGAAATATATCCCCTTTTGCGAGCCCTGTTTTATTAGTGAAGAAGAAGAATGGATCAGCCAGCCTTTGTGTTGATTATAGAGAATTAAATTCAAATACAGTTGCCGAAAAATTTCCGATACCGTTAATAGCTGATCGGAGAGCTAGGTTGCGCGGCGCAAATTTCTTTACCTGTTCAGACATGGCAAGTGGGTATTACCAAGTCCCTATGCATCCGAACTCTATCGAATATACGGTTTTCGTCACCCCTGACGGACAGTACGAGTTTCTGTCGATGCCATTTGGACTCAAGAATGCACCATCAGTTTTCCAAAGGGCGGTCATGAAGGCGCTAGGCGAAATTGCTTATTCGTCATTGTGTATATGTATGACATAATGATTGTCGCTGCAACCAAGGAATCCGCTCTTGATAGGCTAAAGATTGTTTTGGATATTTTACAAAAGGCAGGGTTTTCGTTCAATGCTGAAAAATGCTTCTTCTTAAGAACTTGTGTCTAATATTTAGGATTCGAAGTGCGGGAGGGTGTGATTGGTCCAAATTCACGTTCACATTCTTACAAATGAGCCGATTTTGATGATTTTCGACCCGCAGCATCCGATCGAATTGCACACCGATGCAAGTGCAATCGGATATGGAGCTATACTCCTGCATAGAAAACTGTTTGTAGTGGAATAGTACAGTAGGGCAATAAGCTCATGTGAATCTAAATATACCTCATATGAATTGGAAACATTAGCTGTGGTTAACGTTGTTAAGTATTATCGACACTACTTCCATGGTAATATTCACTGACTGTAATTCGTTAAAAGCGTCACGAAATAAGATTGAGTTGTTGTCAAGAGTTTACCGTTGGTGGGCTTATTTACAGTCATTTGATTTTGACATCCATTATAGAGAAGCCATACGATTGGCTCATGCTGATTTCTTTTCCAGAAATCCACTTCCTCCGAGAAATTCTCCTGAATATTCTAAGGTTGTGCAAAAGCGAATCGAATTAACCGAAGTATCTGAAGATTGGATTCGCGCAGAGCAACAGGAAGATCAAGATATTGTAGAAATCACTTCCAATTTGAACAATGATGAATTTCCATTGGAGTTGTCTAAGACATATGATTTGAAAGCTGGAGTTTTGTATAGAGTTATACAAAGAATTGCAAAAAAAAACTTTTATCTCTTCCAAGTGAACGGACGCGTTTTTTTTCTGCTCCCCGCTTTTTACTTTATAATTGCAAACAATCGGCGTTTGCCTTTAAAATTATAATTTAAAAGTAATCTTTAACATATCCGTTCACTATCGTGAGTGCATGCCTGCTGTTTTACCCACTGGTTTGTAATTTACTAATTATACTTATTCTAACTCTATTCCACTGCCATTTCGTTGTTTCTCCTCGATCTTCAGAGTGCAATTGTTTTTATTGTGCTCTTCTTTTTCGTCTGTTGTTGTTGCATTCTCGTTGCAGCATAACAGTAACAACTCAACTCTCTCACATCTTTTAGCGTGTGTGTGCCTAACACTCTCTCGCGCTCACTCGCCTACTCTCATTATCTTTTGCGTGCGCTCTTGACTCGCAATCCTCTCCCATTTACTTTATTTTTTCTCTCTTATTTTATTTTTGCTTTTGTTATTGCGGTAGTTTTTCTTGGCTACAGTAGAGACCCCGTATAATGGAAGGCGTAATCTGCTTTAAGAAATCCTGCCTAAAGCAGGTGACCGTTGCTCAGCCAAGCATCTCTTGCTGGCTTTGCGACAACGTCGTGCACATAAAATGTGCCGGCTACACGGCCTCTACGGCTGACGCCGTGGCCAAGCGCACTGGTTTGCGCTACTGTTGTGACATGTATCGGGAGGCGGAGAACGATATGATGTCGTTCATGCGGCAGACAAAGACTGGATTTCGGGAATTGTTTGGCAGTTTTCGTAAACTTGCCGATCAGTTCTCAGCGTTGGAAAACTCGTTTAATAGTTTAAAGCTATTAAATGAGTCGCCCAAGCGAAAGAAATCTGCTCACGTAGCGAAGCCTTTGCCTGCTGCCATTCCGCCTCCTCTCATTGACCAGCCATGCACTCCTGTGACTTAGCCGGTGATGTCGTTCACTACTCCTATGGTGATGAGATCATCGGTGTCAGAGAAAGTCATCAACGAGTGTGTGCAAATGGTGTCACACAAAATTTCTGATGTGTCCGCTGTGGATACCTTGCCTGTACCACAGATTATGGAAATACCTAAGGCAAGTTCTAGTTCGGGATTACCGGTTATGAACTATCCCATAGGTGTAATACCCGTGGAGCCTAAAATGGTGTTAGGAGTTCCACTAAGGAAACAAATTTTCGTTTCCCGGCTTCCCCCTGATCTAACATCTCAAGATGTAGCGGCTTATATTCAAGCCAAAATACAAGCTGTCGAGCTTAAGGTGGAAAAATTTAAATTCTCATATGAGAGGGACATATCGTCCTTTAAAATTAGTGTCCCGGCTGAACTGCTAGCCATTATATGTTCTCCAACATTTTGGCCAGAACATGTAATGGTTAAAGAGTTCGAGGCGAAGAAGAAAAAGAATCGGAAACCGATTGTTCTTTCACTGCCAATCCCAGAAACGTCCAATGACATCCCTTTGGTCGTACATAACTCCCGTACTCCCATGTATGCGGACGATGTAAAGCTTTGTTATCAATTTAAAGATGACTACTGCCACTCTTACTTACAAGCCGACCTAAATAGTTTTCATTCCTGGTGTTGTGCAAATTTCTTAAACCTGAACAGCTCCAAATGCAAGCTGATGACATTCTATCGAGCCAGTCCAAAGTACGTTTCCTACACTCTTTGTGGTTGTGTCTTAGAAAGAATTACTCTAGTTGATGATCTTGGGGTCCGTTTGGACCGAAAACTAAAGTTTTCCGAACATATTTCCCATATGGTCAATAAAGCCATGGGTGTGCTTGGCTTTATTAAAAGATGGTCTAAGGAGTTTGACGATCCTTATGTAACAAAGACCCTCTACACCTCACTTGTTCGTCAAATTTTGGAATATGGATCATGCGTATGGTGTCCCCAGTACACTACTCACAAAAACCGCATTGAATCTGTACAAAAACATTTTTTAATTTTCGCCTTACGAGGCCTTAACTGGGACGTAAATTTAAGACTTCCTTCCTATGGCAGTAGACTTCTACTACTTAACTTACCTTCTCTAGCTAATCGTAGAACCATGCTGGGTGTAGTATTTATTAAAAACCTCATCCAAGGTGACATTGACAGTGTTGACCTGGTTAGCCAGCTACACTTTTCTGTCCCTTGTAGATTAACACGTAATTACTTACCACTAACTCTTCCTAATTGTAGGTCGAACTATGCCCTTCACGATCCGTTTGGGGTATTATGTTCTGACTATAATAATCTTTACTTTCTTTTTTCTAACGCTTCCTCTATTGCATGCCTAAAATTTGAAATTTTGTCCTACCTATCTAGAAATTAAGTAATCTTTCCTCGAAATTCTTTTCTATCTCGGTATCTTTGCATGCCCGCGTTTTCTATTTCGCGTTTCGCGTTTCGAGTCGTACGTCAGACGACTGTGCCCCTCGGTCGGCTGGGCGGGAGGTGGACATTCGCTGTGTCTGGGATCCGCGCGTAACAAGCATCGGCTTGGTTTTGCAAGGACCACTTCATTATACATTCATTGTATCAACGTCCAAAAAAAAAAAAAGTCCCTTTGTTTGCCTCGTGGATTTAGATGGTCGGTTATTAACCAGGTACATGAATCTATAATGCATCTGGGCTGGGAGAAAAAAAAGTATATGATTACTATTGGTTTGAGGGCATGGCCAAATACGTCCGAAAATTTGTAGAAAATTTCATAACATGCAGAGTTTTCAAATCACCTTCTGGGAAAGTACAAATGGTATTACATCCTAACCTTAAAGTAAGCATACTATTCATATCGACATAACAGGCAAACTTAGTGGTAAAAGCGATCGTAAAGAATATGTTATTGTGCAGATTGATGCATTTACCAAGTATGTCTATCTCTATCACACTTTCACTTTGAGTGCAGAAAGTTGTGTAATGGCGTTAAAATTTCTTTGCTCGGAATCCCTATTCGTATTATGGCCCAGGAAAGTAGTTTCACAGGTGCTAAGATTATTGAATTTTGTTCTTCACAAAAGATAAAATTACATATAAACGGAGTAAGCCGTTGTAATGGCCAAGTTGAGAGGGTTATGAGAACTTCGAAAAATTTACTAACAGCGGTTGAAACAAGTTCTCGATCGTGGCAAGAGGCATTGGGCGACGTGTAATTAGTCATAAATTGTACTGCTAATAATAAATAAAGCTAGTCCCTTAGAGTTATTAATGGGAAAGATGGCTCGTCCTTTAGGCCTTGTCCCCATTCATGATTCAGATACAGAAATAAATTTGGCTGAAATTAGAACCCAAGCTTTAGAGAATATTGAAAAATCAGGAAAGTATGACAAGAAAAGATTTGATAAAAGCAAAGCTAAAATAGTAAAATTTAGTTTTGGAGATTTTGTGTTACTTAATAACAGTGAAAGAAAGGTCATAAATATAGAGGTTCATTCGAGATTACTGAGGTTTTGGAAAACGACAGATACACGTTTAAAAGTATAAAAAGTAACAGACGGTATAAATATGCGCATGGAAGATTAAGAAGATTGCCAAATAGGCAGGTGCTAAGCGATCTGGAGATCGAGGTTCGCCCGCCAGATGAAGCTGTTAAAAGAGATATTAGTGAAGTCGTTGAAAGAGACGGTATGAAAGCTTTTGAAAGAGACAGTAGTGAAGCCGTTGAAAGAGACGGTATGGAAACTGTTGAAAGAGATAGTAATGGAAGCTGTTGAAATAGACAGTAGACTGACGGAAGGTGTATTGAGACAACCGTGTATGTCGATTGCTACGTAGCGGTACCTGACCCTAGACTGGTATTTTGACAATGTTGAAAAGAAATTTGAAAAGAAAAGAAAAGAGATTATGAAAAGAATTTAACTGATGAAAATGGAATATTTGAAAAAGTTTTTAAGTTGAAATATGAAAATTAAAAGAATTATTTTAAGAAGTTTTTAAGTTGAAAAATGAAAAAAAAAGTTGAAAGAGTTATTCGAAGAAGGATTTAAGATGAAATATGATCATTTTTATTAAGATGAATAATGAAGTTTATGTTACTGAAGAAACAAGATTGTTAATGAATAAGATGAATTACTAAGTTGATTTGTCACATTAAAATTAATATTAGGGCTTAAATGGAATGTGTGAATTTCTGATTTATCATTGGGGGTGGCACCTATACGAGGGCGTGTAATTTATCAGAATGAGATGTGTCGGAAAAGGATATGTTTTTTTGAAAAAGGCGTCTTATCGATGATTTATTTTAAACTTATCGATAAAAGAGCCAGTGTTGCATTTGATTTGTGAAGTTTTGATTGATATTGAGATCGAGTGAGGCCTTGGTAGAGTTTCCGGACCGTTGGTAAGAAGAACAAGGAAAAAACACGCGGCGGAGTCGAGGAAAAATAGGCAGAAATGGGGACTCACGGCACAAATCAATGAGATATAATTATGGAAGAAATGAACAACAATTCTTCGTCATATATATAGTAACGTATCCATTCAACACCTACACTTAGAACCCCCCAATTGTAAATTAGAATAAAACAAAGACACTATTGTAAAGCTCACATATAACTTTGGCCATTTACGCACGCGCGTAGTGTCATGTTCACCTCATGCTTCAAAAGTATAATTCCCACAGATCGCGAACCAAGACGCTGACTCTAAAACAGTAACAAAAAATTGTCCCCCGACTGTTTAAAATCCTAACGATAAACAATTATCCCCCAATTCAAATTCGATCACTTGGCGACAATAGCTAGCCCAAACATTCAAGTCAACAGAAATAATAAAACTTCATTACCCAAGTCACTGCTCACGCATCAAATTACACCCTATTTTTATGGGACTCCTCTTCACGAGATAATAAAAATGTACACTCTCTCAAAAACACTTTGCTCTTTAGCGACTTCCTCTCTTAAAGACACTTCGCTCTTTAGCGACTTCAATTTGCTATTTAAACGCCAACGCGTCCCCATAGCATGGTTAAATTCTGAGTATACTGTCAACTGCAATAGTACCGCTAAAGCCCACTTCAACTTCGAAGGCCATTGCCCAACTAAATGACAATTCAAAGACTCTAGTTCTTCCTCTTTGGAAGTAAAGAAAAAGTGTTAATAAAATAAACGGCTGCTGTGTTTTTTTTTTTAATTAACCCTCAGTCTTGAATCCGTTCTTATATTTCCTTTCATACATTTTTATTATTGAATGTTTTCTAAACATTTCTATTTGGAACGATTAGGTAGCAGCATTAAAGTAGTTGGGTGCGTCAAAGTTAAATTGATCGTGGCCCGTGATAATGCCATATGGATGCATTTGATAAAGCAAGAAGTCAAATAAAAACATCTGATAGTGGACCACATAATGAATAGTAATGGCATAGGTCGAACAGCATTCCAAGCCCTGCGAACAGAACATATAAGATTAACCTATCAATATACGACAAACTCAAGAACCTTAATTAGTTTGTACTGCAGGTAAGTAAAAAGCCAAAAGTCCTTGGATAGTCGCCCAGGAATCATGAGGTGCTCTAAAGAGAGTGGCAGGAAACGATGTCGGCCCCATGAATCCCGCGAGTCACCTGCAGTTACTCCAGAAAACGCCAAGCATACACCCATTTCGTAGTCCTCCGCCCCAGTTTGCTTTTCATTACATCTGGTTGACCGAAATCCTTGTTCAACTAGTCGACGCACTGCCTCCTGGCTGAGCACGTAGCCCGCCCCCCCGGACATGTATGTGACGTTGTTCTTGTAAATAAAGTTGCAGCCAAAGACGACAGGATCATTGGGACTTTTAGATTGTAGCATGTATCGCATATTTTCCATAATGGCATAGGTGTCATCATCGGCCTTGAAAAACCATTCAGCATCGTACAGATAATGTTGGTATACATGACGGAAAGCTGCTTTCGTTTTACCCCACAAGAAAGTATAGCCCTCGCTGACGTTGAGCGCAACACTATGTACTCCATCTGCGCTTTGCTGACTTCGACTACTGAAGACGATCAGCTTGTTGCAGCGACGCCCCCAGGTTTGCCTGATAGATCTTTCCACCTTCTCATATTTATTGGGATGAGTCAGCACAAAACAAAGAATACGCACTTTATTAAATAACTGACGGGCAACAGTGTCATTAACTGGTACAATAGCTTTGCCATGTGAAAAAGACCCTGCAGGCATTCCAATTGTGTGCCCGTATGGACGTAGATGATAAAGCATAAAGTTTACTACGTGTAATTGGTTGGCTGTGACATACGGGAAAAGCATTGGATAGTTCACCTTGCTTTTAAAACCCTGCAAAAATATATGATTTGTATTATATATTCCTGACTTAATTTTAATATTATACACTGACAAGTATTCAATTAGCTTTTGATTTCTAACTTTTTACTTTTGAGATATTTGGATTTATCGTGTGTGAATGCACAGATCTCAGCTATTATAAAAGCTAGAGACCTCAACTTTGGCTCCTGTATATTATAAGCACATAAAGTTTATAAAAAAATTTAGATGCCAAGCCAACCGTCTCCGAAAATCGGTTATTTGCATTGTTAAGCAGAGTAGTGATGTCTTAACATTATGTTTCTCGAAGTTACAATCTGATCGGTCCAATAACACAGAAGTTATTAAGCTAAGTTAATGTTTTCAGTACAAATTAATTATACGTGCAGCAGCCTGCGCGCAGCTATGAGTAGTTGATTTCGACGTCAAAACCCGTTTTTTGCGAGTGTACTTGTGTGAATGAGATCGAGTAAGCAATAAGTGGCAGAATAATTTTTGCAGAATTATCTAATTGAAATTATAATTGTGGTTACAAGTTTGTAATAGAATTTCAAAATTGGGCGAGGATATCTTACTGTCGGGCGCCCTCGACTGTAGCCTTACCCACTTGTTATACCTTTCGACCATTGAAACTGGTCAGAAAAAAGTATACTAACTTTGTGCAAATGTATGAAATATGTTTAAGGAGGCGGAGGAGGAGGCAAAGCCCACAAAGTATATATCGTATATTCTAGCCTAGGATCACTAGCCGAGTCTATTGAGCGATTGGAAATTTTAAATTATAAATATCTTGCCGACCATATCAGCTAGATATGTATATTAAAAGCCTGTACTATTATATATGTTAAGCTATAATTTTCATTGGAATAATAACTAACGACCAAAGGCAAAATCTGCAAGGTAATAAGACTCTCGGCAACGCGTATTTAGCTTATATTTCTAGGTTAAATAAACCTACATTTCTCAGTACTCTTAAACAAAACAAAAATTTTATATATTTCTATATGTGAGTACTAACCTGTCCTGAGTACACTTCCCGGTAAATGTATGGCCAAAACCAAAACTCCGAGCGCAGAGTGTAAGGAAGCACTTCTGGCGCGACATAAAATGGAAACAACAGCTCACTTGAACTTTTCTGCATGTCATCCAGGCAATTCTGTAAAGTGTCAGACAGACAATTTCCGGTCATTAACTGCTCCAGTGCGCCACGACTGAAGATATAGTCTGTGGAGTCCCGCAAGCTTACATGCGCATAGGCAAAGGCAGCATGAAAGGCGGCAATGAAGACAGTGCTGTTAGGAGAAAAGTCTGCTAGGGTGTAGCGCACATTCTCTAGAATTACAAAGCTGTCCACGTGGACGTGCAGCAGCCAATCAAGGTTTGAACCGTGCTTTTCGTAAACGCTGCGATATGCCTGTTTGAGCTTCTTATCTTCAATGAAGTGCAACCGATTGCACCTGTCGCCCCAACTCGTCAGAATGTGCTTCGCCTTTAGCCGCTCGTGCTTGTTTGTGAGTTGCACCAGGCAATCCACCCGAACTTTTTGGTGCAGCTGCCGGGCGATGCTGATATTGTCTAGCGACTGGTTGCGAGTACCCACGATGAATTCATTTACATTTTCCCCATAGGGCGGCTGCAAGTATTCAATCAGATAGTTTCCGCTGTAGCTAAACGCCTGGAGATATAGTTCCAAAACGAATGCCCAGTAAAGACACATAGGCATCCACATTCCTCCATTCACTTCAAGTGTAAAAAGTATTGTTTCAATTTTTACAACGTTACATATGTACATATATACAAATGTCGGCCAACGTCCTCAATGAAGCGTTTGTAGCTATAGTTGCAAAATCGATTATTGCTCAAACGAATTTGAAGGAAATATCAAAGACTCAAATTTAACTTAATTAATAATACAGCGTGCTCCCTGTGAATCCCGAAAACAGAAATACAGGGTCGTTTCTGGCCTCCTGTGTAAACGCCTTTAGTACGATCGTAGTACGTCGCTCGGAATAATAGTCCAAACAAAACATTTAAAAATTAATTTTCTTTTTAAATTCTAACTGAAACCCTTCTAAAGCTGTAAGCACTTAAGGTGGCTTATGTTGCCGCACGTTGCTTGCAAATTTTTTATAAATAATAGTATTTAACATTTATTTGAGTGAGCTAATAAATAATCAACACGGCATTTTTATATATAAAAGATAGAGACACCAACTTTGGCCTGAAGGTTTTTGTGTATCAAAGGCAGATAAACTTTAAAGTTCAGATAGCAAAACGCTCCCGCATATCGGTTATGTGCAATTATTAAGCAAACTATTAAAGTCCTAATCTTCTGCTCTGGTATACAAATTAACCAGTTACCTGGTATGTTGTGTTTATAGTAAATTACGTCGGTTTTCGTAGCCGGTGGCTTCACAATAAGTATTCTACGGAGTAGCTTTTAAATGTCTCTTTATTGAACAGAGCGAGTGCTGCTGTTTACGAGGGTACAAAAGAACTACTCTACTATGTTATTGCCGGCGTTATCGCGTGCGGCTCTTACTAATCAGGCGGAACCGTGACAATAAAAGATTAGGAGTTTACTGTTTACGCTTTATTATACCGAGCCAAGCGGAGCTGTAGCGTCGGAAGCAAAATCAGAACTAAATATAAGATACAATAATTCAAACTTAGGAGCTAGTATGAAACCGAAACATATTGTTGCGATCTCATATTCGTAGCGGCCACGCAAATAAGCAGTGTCTGCCGGCTACGTATCGACATCCGGCATAATGCTTACGTTGCAGTATGCCGATGTTGTCGTATTTCATGCGCCCGTGGGAGCGACGTTAGCTTTAGTTAACTATCCCCCCCTCAAGACGGAGGCCGCCCTCGGCCGACCTTAACTCAGCAATCGCCACGTTCAGTTGTCTTGCGGACCTCTTGGCCTTCCAGGCGCGCCAGCCCACAATGGCAACACATAGCAGGAGGCAACATGATGCTGCTACGGTCAGTGCCACTTGCTGGGGTCGTTCGGCGTTGAATTCTTCTCTGAACCTCCGGATTATCTCCAAGTTACCTTCATTTAGGCGATGAAGGTACGGGAGACTGAGCACGCTTTGGTGGGAGGTGATGTTCAGCAGAGGGAATTTTGCTACCTGGTGCTCTGTTCTGGACCCCGTTCTGCTTGACGTACAGGGTTCCGTTAATGACGGCATGTCGGGCGAAGGTAACAAGGTGCGTGCCATGCACCCAGATTTCAGAGCCGTTGTCCACTTAAACCTTGGCGGCCCTGTCGTTGATAATAACGATCCCCTCATCCACGTGGGTGATGGGATCCAGGCTGCTGGGTTGTGTTTCGCAGTGCGCCGCGTCGCCTGCATGGAGTTCTCTCACTCATGGGCTGCCTGATGACAGCTGGCAGAGGGTGGCTCTGGTTGATGCGGTGCAAGCTTTATCGGTGCAGATCTCGTTGTTGCACTCTGCGATAACGCCATCATCTAAAAGTAGCATGGCTCATTCGTGACTGACGGGGAAAATAGTAATTTTCTTACAGGCGAACTTAATTACCGGAAATTTAATGATAAAGTGTAATGCGTTATTGGATTGCAGAATCTTTACGGACGATACGGACATGAGGTCCCCTACGGGGGTGTTGGTGGGCTCCTCTAGCCAAACTGAACTTAAATCTGCGTGATCAAGAATATTTGGGCTAACAATGTTCATTTTTGCAAGTGTCACGGCCAACATTAAATTTTGAAGCTCCATCATGAGCATTCTACTTCTCGCGAGCAATATTTCATACAAATGACCGGTGTCAATTTGCGACTCTTTTGCTGTCTTGAGGAATAAGTTGACGGTGACAGTTAGTATATTATTTTGATTCAGGACTTTGGTATTGACTTCTATTTGCCTATTGTTCGCGTTGATCAACCGCGTTTCTAAGACCCTACCCTTCTCCAAATCACTGGACGGATAAGATTGATCTTGTTGGTGAAAGTTTAAATGGTTGATTTTTCTGTTCTGTAGCCAAGGGGGAACCCCACCAATAATAAGAAAGGTGTTTAAGAATATAATATGCGCGGATGGCGCTAAGCTTAGATCTACTACAAGTAGCGCCAAGTGGCTAAAATAATTTAAAATTAAGCGGTACACGGACCTGAGCAATGAGCGCGTCATTTTAAATTGTCCTTGTGGACCACCCTCTCCTCGATAAGGACCGTGGTCCCCATGTCCGCTTCTACAGCTCTTTCCTCGCACGACGGCGTGAGCTGGTTGCCGAGTCTTCGGTTGGATTTCACCAACACCTTTTCGCCAACATCGAATACCCTATTCTGCCGCGAGGCGTTTTCTATGGCCCTTAGCGCGTTTTGAGCTTTCTGGATCCTATTGTGGATCTCTACCTGTGGCTCGTCAGGGTGCGTTAGGACGCTGTCAGCCGGTCTCCTGTTGATGACCGAGTGAATCGACTTATCTTCGTCTGATGACGGGTAGCAGGGATTTTCCCCTAAAAAATTGAAGGCGTCAGAATCGCTTTCAGCATCGTCTTCGATCTGTGCCGCAGCGCCGTTGGCGGCTTCGGCGTACGAGTTCTGCCCCTGTCCAGCATCTTGGGTTATATGATTTACCCTTTGTTGCTTGCTCTTACCGTTAGAGCGATCGGACATGGCCGGCCGCTGGCTGACGCCAATGGAGGCCTGGGTGGGCTGTATAAGTTTTGACAGCGAAGATTCCACTTCCATTGGTACTGGAGCACTGGCGCGAGTTTGTTGCTCGGCATTTCGCTGGCCGGATTCGCCTTGCTGCTCGTGCTGCCTACTAGCCCTTTGCTAAGACGGGCTCATATGACATGTTGACTTTATTAGTCAACAATGTAAGTTTTTTTCCGACCTCGTCGTAATACTGCAGTAGAGACATGCTGCCTTGTCTCAGCGTGCCCAACTCCTGCTCGATTACGTGAACTGGACGTTTGTCGCTGTATGTGAAGTCGAGGCGACTTATAATCGCGTCAAAGTTAAGTACTGTGCCGAAAGAGGCTAGAAAAACGTCCGCGGCCCCCCTGATTTTGTTTCTTATGATTATAACCGCCTGATAATGGCGTGATCTGCCGTCGTACGGCTTAAAAATACGATAGGCTGCGAGAGCCGCCTGTTTCCATGAAACATACGATTCATGCGCGCCTGCAAACTCGGGCAGGCATTTGACGGCATCCAATGGCTCGTCGCAGCGGATATCATTTCTTATCTCTATGGGTGCATAAGCTTGCACCTTTGGTGGCGTACTGTGCGCTGCCGCTAGCTGCTGAGACATTGAGTTGACTTTGTCAAGCAAGACCTTATTTACAGCGGCTTGCTCAGCTAAGGCGGCGGTGACGGCTGCCTGTATTACGAGCTTCAGCTGGTCTGGGTCCATGACGCTGTCTGTAGGACGAGGTGGGGGTGAGGGTGTGCGTCTTGGCACTGGAGAGCGAATGCGATGATTGTCGCAATCAGAGTCAGAATCACTACGCTGTCGGCGAGTGGTTCTATAGAAAAGGAAGGGTGTAGTCATATGCTTCTAATATAAGCAACGAAACTTTGAATAGAACGCTTGAGGACGGGGGCAACAAAGTTGCAAAATTCTACGGATCGTATTACGTCGGACGACAAACCAAAACGAACGAGACAAAGGCAGACGGAAAAAGAATTTGTGTGTTTTTTTGTTTAAATTATTCCTGCTGTCAGTAGCTTATTACTTCTCGTCAACCTAATCCAATACTATTTTCACGAGTCGTTGTGCGTGTTACAACCTTTTTTTCTTTATTCTACTTGTCAATGACACTTGCAAAAGAATGTATTCCTATACTTATTTCTAATTCGCAGGTCCAAGAAAGTTTGAATAAAGGTGCCCACTTACATTTTTTGGTGTTGTGCGGTGTGGTGTGATTGTCCTAATCTGCAGTTGGTATCTGCTGCGTGCGCTGCGTTGCCTCTGCCTCCCGCGCTGCCGTCTCCGCTGTCCAGATAGCTTGCGCGCTGATCTGGCGATGAGTCGCTGCCCGAAGAGCTCCAGCGGCTTCGGTGTAACTTGAAGTTGAATTTGCGCTATAGCGCACCTCAGCCGACTGTATTCGAGAGGCGAGGTTAACGACGTTGTCGCTGTGCTGCCTGTGTTGACGTAGGTCAGCAGCGGCAACCTGTCGGATTGTTCTGTTGTAAGCAACAGTAGTCACCAGCACTTGTTTTCACTGCTAGCACTTGGTGTTCGTTACTACAGCCCTGTTGTCGTGGCTGAGTTTGAGTCACTTGTAGTCACTTGTGGTTCTTTATCTCGTGGGTAATGACAAACGCACTGTCAAATACCACTAGTTGGGCGCCAATTAACCAGTTTCCTGGTATGTAGTGTTTATAGTAAATTACGTCGGTTTTCGTAAGCCGGTGGCTTCACAATAAGTATTCGACGGAGTAGCTTTTAAATGTCTCTTTATTGAAAAGAGCGAGTGCTGCTGCTTACGAGGGTACAAAAGAACTACTCTACTATGTTATTGCCGGCGTCTTCGCGCGCGGCTTTTACTAATCAGATGTCAGGCGGAGCCGTGACAATAAAAGATTAGGAGTTACCATTTAAGCTTTATTATACCGAGCCAAGCGGAGCTGTAGCGTCGAAGGCAAAATCAGAACTAAATATAAGATACAAGAATTCAAACTTAGGAGCTAGCATGAAACCGAAACATATTGTTGCGATCTCATATTCGTAGCGGCCACGCAAATAAGCAGTGTCTGCCGGCTACGTATCGACATCCGGCATAATGCTTACGTTGCAGTATGCCGATGTTGTCGTATTTCATGCGCCCGTGGGAGCGACGTTAGCTTTAGTTAACTTACACATTGATTGATACTATATGAATCTATCCTCCAAAGTGCAATCCAATCGGACCACACAAAAGTTTTCCAACTTATCGTATTTACTGCAAATGTTTGGTATGGACATGTGCGCTGTATTGCGTCGACGTCACATTGCGTCGCTTTACTTTTGCACGCGTGTCTGTTTGTGTGAGTTCTCACTCAATAGTTGACAGAGTAATGTGTGAAGAACTCTCTGTTTGGAATTATAAATGTGCTTAAACATTGGTAACGGATTTTCAAATATGGGTATCTTACTGTTGGGCGGGCTCGACTGTAGTCTTCGTTACTTGTTTTGTTTTGAGTTTTGGATTTCCTTTGCTTCACTTGATCACGCTTTTTATACCCTTGCAGAGGGTATATTAATTTTAGCCAGAAGTTTGCAACGCACCTTAGGAGACATCTCCGACCCTATAAAGTATATATATTCTGAATCAGCATCACCAGAGGAGTCGAAAAATGGATGTCCGTTTTTGTATGCAAACCTGTTTTGTTTTTGGAAATACCGCACATTATAAATACTTTTTAATGTTATACAGTAACCCGCCCTTAGTTTTTCCATTTAAATATCTCAGACGTTTATATTCTATAGCTGTTATAGGAACAATCAGTAAGTCCGTCTGTCTGTTGCAACGCAAATTAGTCCCCCAGTTATTGAGCTATCTTCATGAAACTTGGCACACAAGCTTATTATTGCTGTAGGCTGTAAATAAGTCGGAACGAGCCAGATCGGACCGATATATCGTATAGCTGTCATAGAAGCTATCGGCCGATTTTTGTTGTTTTTCAAGATATTGCAACAAGATTTGGCAAATCCTATTCTTATTACGTTCTTAATGTGCTGTCAAAATTTTATCAAAATCGGACCACTATAACATATAGCTGCCATAGGAACAATCGGCTGAAATCAGGGTTTTTGTATGCAAACCTATTTTGTTTTTGGAAATACCGCACATTATCAATACTTTTTAATGTTATACAGTAACCCGCCCTTAGTTTTTCCATTTAAATATCTCAGACGTTTATATTCTATAGCTGTTATAGGAACAATCAGTCAGTCCGTCTGTCTGTTGCAACGCAATTGCGTTATTGAGCTATCTTCATGAAACTTTGCTCACAAGCTTCTTATAGTTGCCCTCTTTAAATAAGTCGGAACGGGCCAGATCGGACTGATATATCGTATAGCTGTCATGGAGCCTATCGGCCGATTTTCGTTATATTTCAAGATATAGCTATCAGGCTTACCACATCCAAATCTAAGTGTGTCCCTAATAATAAAGTTCGAAATCGAACTTTTATAACTTATAACGATCAACGATCGGTCTAATGAAGGTTCATGTTGCAATTTTATGGAAACCTGAGTACTATTACATGTAGCTGTTAAACAAAAAATCAAAACGTATTTTTGAATAAGAACTTTCCAAATTTAGATTTTATGACCAACACATCCTTTACAACACAAAGGCATTTCCTCATAACATTTTGTGTTAAGTATATAAGAAATCCAGGTATATACAAAAGCATTAAAAGGTAGAATTATTTTTTTCTTAAGCAGGTGTTTGATTCATAGCCTTAATCAGGTAAAAATCTCGACTTCCTGTACTGTTATAATTGTTCAATAAATAATATAATTGTTCAATAAATACCACAGAAACCAGCAGCAATCCAAATATATTTTATATTTTGTATAACTGCAAGAGTATGAAACCTTCGGCAAGCCGAAGGTAGCCTTGCTTTCTTGTTATTATTGCTTTTACAATGATTATTTGTTTTTTTTTAATATATAATAAAAGCAATAATATTATATAGAATAATATAATTATTATCAATTTTGAAAAATTTTAATTAAGAATATATATTATTATATATAAAAAAAAGCAGTTAATTTTTTAAATGGAAAATAACAATAAAAATATAGTTTTTTTTTTAATAGTCCATTAGCTGAATTTTTTCAATTGCTTATATGTATAGTGATCCATTTATTTAGGTGACAAAATTATTTATCGACGGTTCTAGTTGTTCATACCCGCTACTTATAGAGTAGAAAGATATAATAGCTTTGTGGCAACCGTATCCCATATTCTTGATCAGTGTTAACAGCCGAGTCGATTTAGTCCATAGATCTCAGCTATTTATACCCGCTACTCGAAGAGTATAAGGGTATTATAACTTTGTGCCAACCGAAAATGTTTGTAACAGGCAGAAGGAGAAATTCCGACCCCATAAAGTATATATATTCTGAATCAGCATGAACAGCCGAGTCGATGTAGCCATGTCCGTCTGTCCGTCTGTCCGTCTGTCTGTCTGTCCGTCCGTATGAAAACCTAGATCTCAGCTATTATAAGAGCTAGAGCTACCAAATTTGGAGACAATATGTGTTAATTCTGCACGCAGATCAAGTTTATTTTGGATTTTTGCCACTCCATCCGCCCCCATAAATCGATTGTAGCTGCAAATATAGCTCTACAGCAATCATTTTACATACATGTGATAAAAACCACCATGCGGGTGTGTTGGCGAAGTTTCAATAAGATCGGCCGATAAATAAGGAAGATATTCAAGAAATAGTATTGCACTGTGGCCATGTGCTTATGTCGGTTTTCCTAATGTCAGTACCCGAGTTCAACTCCAGCAGCAGACAACTTTTTTTAATTATGTGGCAACTTTTTATACCCTTGCAGAGGGTATATTAATTTTAGCCAGAAGTTTGCAACGCACCTTAGGAGACATCTCCGACCCTATAAAGTATATATATTCTGAATCAGCATCACCAGAGGAGTCGAAAAATGGATGTCCGTCTGTCCGTCCGTCCGTCCGTCCGTCCGTCTGTCCGTCCGTCCGTCTGTTGCAACGCAAACTAGTCTCTCAGTTTTTGAGCTATCTTCATGAAACTTGGCACACAAGCTTCTTATTGCTGTAGGCTGTAAATAATTTGGAACGAGCCAGATCGGACCGATATATCGTATAGCTGTCATAGAAGCTATCGGCCGATTTTTGTTGTTTTTCAAGATATTGCAACCAGATTTGGCAAATCCTATTCTTATTACGTTTTTAATGTGCTGTCAAAATTGTATCAAAATCGGACCACTATAACATATAGCTGCCATAGGAACAATCGGCTGAAATCAGGGTTTTTGTATGCAAACCTGTTTTGTTTTTGGAAATACCGCACATTATCAATACTTTTTAATGTTATACAGTAACCCGCCCTTAGTTTTTCCATTTAAATATCTCAGACGTTTATATTCTATAGCTGTTATAGGAACAATCAGTAAGTCCGTCTGTCTGTTGCAACGCAAATTAGTCCCCCAGTTATTGAGCTATCTTCATGAAACTTGGCACACAAGCTTATTATTGCTGTAGGCTGTAAATAAGTCGGAACGAGCCAGATCGGACCGATATATCGTATAGCTGTCATAGAAGCTATCGGCCGATTTTTGTTGTTTTTCAAGATATTGCAACAAGATATGGCAAATCCTATTCTTATTACGTTCTTAATGTGCTGTCAAAATTGTATCAAAATCGGACCAATTTAACATATAGCTGCCATAGGAACAATCGGCTGAAATCAGGGTTTTTGTATGCAAACCTGTTTTGTTTTTGGAAATACCGCACATTATCAATACTTTTTAATGTTATACAGTAACCCGCCCTTAGTTTTTCCATTTAAATATCTTTAAACTTGGCACACAAGTTTCTTATTGCTGTAGGCTGTAAATAAGTCGGAACGAGCCAGATCGGACCGATATATCGTATAGCTGTCATAGAAGCTATCGGCCGATTTTTGTTGTTTTTCAAGATATAGCAACAAGATATGGCAAATCCTTTTCTTATTACGTTCTTAATGTGCTGTCAAAATTGTATCAAAATCGGACCAATTTAACATATAGCTGCCATAGGAACAATCGGCTGAAATCAGGGTTTTTGTATGCAAACCTGTTTTGTTTTTGGAAATACCGCACATTATCAATACTTTTTAATGTTATACAGTAACCCGCCCTTAGTTTTTCCATTTAAATATCTCAGACGTTTATATTATATAGCTGCTATTGGAACAATCAGTCAGTCCGTCTGTCTGTTGCAACGCAAATTAGTCCCCCAGTTATTGAACTATCTTCACGAAACTTTGCTCACGAGCTTCTTATTTCTGCCCACTTTAAATAAGTCGGAACGGGCCAGATCGGACTGATATATCGTATAGCTGTCATGGAGCCTATCGGCCGATTTTCGTTATATTTCAAGATATAGCTATCAGGCTTACCACATCCAAATCTAAGTGTGTCCCTAATAATAAAGTTCGAAATCGAACTTTTATAACTTATAACGATCAACGATCGGTCTAATGAATGTTCATGTTGCAATTTTATGGAAACCTGAGTACTATTACATGTAGCTGTTAAACAAAAAATCATATAGCTGTCAAACGAATTTTTTAATAAGAACTTTCCAAATTTAGATTTTATGACCAACACATCCTTTACAACACAAAGACATTTCCTCATAACATTTTGTGTTAAGTATATAAGAAATCCAGGTATATACAAAAGCATTAAAAGGTAGAATTATTTTTTTTAAGCAGGTGTTTGATTCATAGCCTTAATCAGGTAAAACTCTCGACATCCTGTACTGTTATAATTGTTCAATAAATACCACAGAAACCAGCAGCAATCCAAATATATTTTATATTTTGTATAACTGCAAGGGTATGAAACCTTCGGCAAGCCGAAGGTAGCCTTGCTTTCTTGTTTTGTTTTTTAATTATGTGGCAAATTTTTTTTTTTAATTATGTGCACCGAAAATATTCATATTGCAATTTTATCGGTCATTGCGTAAGGAATGCAGTGGTCGAGTGGTGATGGTAGTTGACTGTTAAGCGAGAGGTCCGGAGTTCAACTCCTGGGTGCCGCGGCAACTTATATTTATTTTTTTTGTATCTTATATTTTTTTATTTTATAGTGTGTTGCAAAATTCAAAATACATTTTTAGTATATTTAAAGCCACTTAGAATCGAAAGAGACATTAAGCAGCAACACAAAAACCAAACGACAAATCTAATTAGATATGTTGAGATGTATTGTGAGGCAGCATATATGTATGTATGTATAGGCGTCTCTATCACACATGCATAATTTATAACTGCAAAGTAATAAAAGCAAAGGGCAACATCCAATAAGAATCGAATGGAACTTGCATAGGCAAAACAAATTAGAGACGGAAAGAAATAAAAAGCAAGAACGCATTGTTCACATTTGGCACGTGTTTTTCCGAAGAATTGTAGCGGGTATATCACAGTCGAGTCAGCTCGACTGTAGCCTTTCCGAAATGTTTTAGAGCTAAAGCTGCAAATTTGGTGACATATATGTGTTAATACTACGCTGATTAAGTTCATTTTGAATTTTTGCCACGCCTTCGTTTGTGCCCATAAATCGATTACAGTCGTAATTATGTTAAAAAAATATCGAGAATTTTTTGTTTTTTTCATAAATTAGTTATTTTTTCATGAATATCTATTTTGTCCCCTTCAAAATAATCCCCATGAGATATTATGCACTTATGCTAGCGGATTTTCCAATCTTCGAAGCACTAAAAAAATCATTTGCTTTTTTCTTGTTCAGCTCCTCCTTTGATGCCGTCTTTATCTCGTCAATCGTAGCGTAACGTCGTCCATTCATGGGCCACTTTAGTTTAGGGAACAAGAAAAAGTCACAGGGGGCTAGATCTGGGGAATGCGTAGGCTGCGGCATCATTAGTATGTTGTTTTTGGCCAAAAAGTCGCGCACAAGCAACGATGTGTGAGCAGGGGCGTTATCGTGATGCAAAAGCCAATTTGTGTTCTTCCACAAATCCGTGTGTTTCTGGCGGATTACTTCGCGTAAATTGCGCATAATTTGCAGGTAATATTTCTTATTAACCGTTCTACCCTGTGGCAAGAACTCATGATGCACCACGCCCCTGCAATCGAAGAAAACTGTTAGCAAAACTTTCACATTCGACCGAACTTGGCGCGCATTTTTATACCCTTGCAGAGGGTATATTAATTTTAGCCAGAAGTTTGCAACGCACCTTAGGAGACATCTCCGACCCTATAAAGTATATATATTCTGAATCAGCATCACCAGAGGAGTCGAAAAATGGATGTCCGTCTGTCCGTCCGTCCGTCTGTTGCAACGCAAACTAGTCTCTCAGTTTTTGAGCTATCTTCATGAAACTTGGCACACAAGCTTCTTATTGCTGTAGGCTGTAAATAAGTCGGAACGAGCCAGATCGGACCGATATATCGTATAGCTGTCATAGAAGCTATCGGCCGATTTTTGTTGTTTTTCAAGATATTGCAACAAGATTTGGAAAATCTTATTCTTATTACGTTCTTAATGTGCTGTCAAAATTGTATCAAAATCGGACCACTATAACATATAGCTGCCATAGGAACAATCGGCTGAAATCAGGGTTTTTGTATGCAAACCTGTTTTGTTTTTGGAAATACCGCACATTATCAATACTTTTTAATGTTATACAGTAACCCGCCCTTAGTTTTTCCATTTAAATATCTCAGACGTTTATATTCTATAGCTGTTATAGGAACAATCAGTCAGTCCGTCTGTCTGTTGCAACTCAAATTAGTCCCCCAGTTATTGAGCTATCTTCATGAAACTTTGCTCACAAGCTTCTTATTTCTGCCCTCTTTTAATAAGTCGGAACGGGCCAGATCGGACTGATATATCGTATAGCTGTCATGGAGCCTATCGGCCGATTTTCGTTATATTTCAAGATATAGCTATCAGGCTTACCACATCCAAATCTAAGTGTGTCCCTAATAATAAAGTTCGAAATGGAACTTTTATAAATTATAACGATCAACGATCGGCCTAATGAAGGTTAATGTTGCAATTTTATGGAAATCTGAGTACTATTACATGTAGCTGTTAAACAAAAAATCATGTAGCTGTTATTCAAACGCATTTTTGAATGAGAACTTTCCAAATTTATTTATATTTTATGACCAACAGATCCTTTACAACACAAAGACATTTCCTCATAACATTTTGTGTTAAGTATATAAGAAATCCAGGTATATACAAAAGCATTAAAAAGGTAGAATTATTTTTTTTCGAAGCAGGTGTTTGATTCATAGCCTTAATCAGGTAAAAATCTTGACTTCCAGTACTGTTATAATTATTCAATAAATACCACAGAAACCAGCAGCAATCCAAATATATTTTGTATAACTGCAAGGGTATGAAACCTTCGGCAAGCCGAAGGTAGCCTTGCTTTCTTGTTTAATTATGTGGCAACTTTTTTATTTTTTTTTAATTACATGTCAACTTTTTTTTTTAATTATGTGCACCGAAAATATTCATGGTGCAATTTTATCGGCTATTGCGTAAGAAGTGCTGTGGTCGAGTGGTGATGGTAGTTGACTGTTCAGCGAGACGTACGGAGTTCAACTCCTGGGTGCCGCGGCGCCTTATATTTATTTTTTTTGTATCTTATATTTTTTATACCCGCTACTCGAAGAGTATAAGGGTATTATAACTTTGTGCCAACCGAAAATGTTTGTAACAGGCAGAAGGAGAAATCTCCGACCCCATAAAGTATATATATTCTGAATCAGCATGAACAGCCGAGTCGATATAGCCATGTCCGTCTGTCCGTCTGTCTGTCTGTCCGTCCGTTTGAAAACCTAGATCTCAGCTATTATAAGAGCTAGAGCTACCAATTTTGATTTGGACCAATTTGGAGACAAAATGTGTTAATTCTGCACGCAGATCAAGTTTATTTTGGATTTTTTCCACGCCTCCATCCGCCCCCACAAATCGAAAAAAAGTCGATTGTAGCTGCAAATATAGCTCTACAGCAAACTTTTTTTATACATGTCATAAAAACCACCATGCGGGCGTGTTGGCAATGTTTCAATAAGATCGGCCGATAAATAAGGAAGATATTCAAGAAATAGTATTGCACTGTGGCCATGTGCTTATGTCGGTTTTCCTAATGTCAGTACCCGAGTTCAACTCCAGCAGCAGACAACTTTTTTTAATTATGTGGCAACTTTTTTTTTTTTGTTTAATTATGTGGCAACTCTTTTTTTAAATTATGTGCACCGAAAATATTCATATTGCAATTTTATCGGTCATTGCGTAAGAAATGCAGTGGTAGAGTGGTGATGGTAGTTGACTGTTAAGCGAGAGGTCCGGAGTTCAACTCCTGGGTGCCGCGGCGCCATATATTTATTTTTTTTGGATCTTATATTTTTTTTTATTTTATAGTGTGTTGCAAAATTCAAAATAAATTTTTAGTATATTTAAAGCCACTTAGAATCGAAAGAGACATTGAACAGCAACACAAAAAACAAACGACAAATTTAATTAAATATGTTGAGATGTATTGTGAGGCAGCATATATGTATGTATGTATAGGCGTCTCTTTCACACATGCATAATTTATAACTGAAAAGTAATAAAAGCAAAGGGCAACATCCAATAAGAATCGAGTGGAACTTGCATAGGCAAAACAAATTAGAGACGGAAAGAAATAAAAAGCAAGAACGCATTGTTCACATTTGGCACGTTTTTCCGAAGAATTGTAGCGGGTATATCACAGTCGAGTCAGCTCGACTGTAGCCTTTCCGACTGGTTTTTATTTTATGGTGTGTTGCAAAATTCAAAATAAATTTTTAGTATATTTAAAGCCACTTAAATTCGAAAGAGACATTGCGCAGCAACACAAAAACAAATGACAAATCTAATTAGATATGTTGAGATGTATTGTGAGGCAGCATATAAGTATGTATAATTTATAACAGCAAAGTAATAAAAGCAATGGGCAACATCCAATAAGAATCGAGTGGAACTTGCATAGGCAAAACAAATTAGAGACGGAAAGAAATAAAAAGCAAGAACGCATTGTTCACATTTGGCACGTGTTTTTCCGAAGAATTGTAGCGGGTATATCACAGTCGAGTCAGACTGTAGCCTTTCCGACTTGTTTTTTTATTTCTCTTGGCTTCCAGTAGACTGGTTAACTTTGTTGTGTGGGAGCCACGCAATTTTAAGTATATTTTTGGATTAAATGAATGTAAGACAAGTAACGAAGGATTCAGACGAGCACGCCCGACAGCAAGGTACCCTTCGCCCATGTTTAAAAATCCATGTAACCACACTTATATTTTCAATCAGAGAACACATCACAAATTATTTTACCACCTTTTGCTTGTTCTCACTCCCACAAACAAGAATAGCATCACCTCGCAACATCGACGACAACTACTCATAACAGCACGGAGGCTGCTGCTCGTACCTAACATTTGTACTGAAGACGTTAATACCTTAATAACTTGAATAATTTCTGTGTAATTGATCCGATCGAATTGTAATTTGGAAGATAGTTTCAAATAGTATCCATTAATATGTGTACCAAAATAGCAGATTTCAAAAATCTGTTTTTTAATTTTAAAATGAACAAGTCACAAGGCTACAGTCGAGCGTACTCGACTGTGATATACCCGCTATAACTGCAAATTAATAAAAGTAAAGGGCAACAGCCAATAAGAACCGAGTAGAACTTGCATAGGCAAAACAAATTAGAGACGGAAAGAAATAAAAATCAAGAACGTATTGTTCACATTTGCCAAATGTTTTTCTGAAGAGTTGTAGCGGGTATATCACAGTCGAGTACGCTCGACTGTAGCCTTTCCGACTTGTTTTGCCTCTTCAATGATGTCCTTCGAACGTTGAATTCGGAGCAATTTTTGGTCGTTAGTCTATTTTTGCGGAACAAACCGTGCACACACCTTTTGTAAGCCCAAATATTTGGTCAAAATGCGATAAATCGCTGTTTTGGAGATGTTCAATTCTATTTTCATGAATTTCAATGATGATTTAGACTGATTTTTTATGAATTCAATGGTTGGCTCACATTTTCATCGTCATTTACGTCCTCAAGTCCACTTTGAAAACGTTGAAACCACTCGTGCACTCTGCTACGGGATAGGCAATTATCGCCATAAACTTGTTTTATCAATTGAAACGTTTCGGTAAAAGTTTTACCAATTTAAAAAAATTTAATGTTGTTCTTTGTTCGAAGCTCATTTTCGCACCGAAGACAGAAACATACTGACACTTAAAACGCAATAACTTCACTTCCAATAGATAAAATATCATAAATTTTTACTGGAAATCGATAAAGAATAGCAAATGCTGTGCACAAAAAATTTGAAAATATCATTAACTGCTTAGGATAAAAAGGAACCTTTATGGCAAATTTGAATTAGACAGAAATATATAAATATATATTTACTTTATGAGGTCACTTTTGACTCCTTCTGCCTGTTACGCATATTCTGACGAACCAAAAAGGCCATGATTTATTTTAAATCCAAACTTATGTGTTTGTCTTGGCTGACTTCATAACACGGCCAATCAAGTTCGGTTAATTAAAGATAACAATACTTGCGATTGTGCCATACTGAAGTGTGAATACCCACCACCTGAGTATACATATTAATTAAAATTTTCCCATCTTTTTAGTATACTTAGTATAATTATTTTTCTATATTTCTTCGTACGATATCACTACAAGAAGTATTTTTGATCGCAGCCTCGTAGAAGCCCACTCACTGTGCTCTATTGACTTTATTCAGAAGGCCAGTGCTCGCAAAACTGTATGGCACAGAACAAACAAGCTTAGGAAACTGACACTGCTTCTAACTACTCAAACCTCTTAGTTAACGCTTGGACTGTGCTTGCCCCTGTATAGCAGTCTACATAACGAGCGTCCCAGACAGCGTTCACGCAATGCTGTTCAATGCTGTTCAATGCCGGCGCGTGATCAATTATTTTACGCCTCAGTCAAGTAACCCACTTATAGTAGTTGTTTTTTTTTTTTTTGCTATATCTGTTACGGTTGTTATTGTCACCTGTCTGCTTAATATTTTATATAAACTTTTCATCCAATTGTGCGTAACTGCCGAGTCATGGCATTTAGTAAGAAGCCTGGCCTAGCTGGCACCTTTGACCTTCACTACGACGTTGACAAACACGACCTCTCCCTCTTGCTCCGCTTTGAAAATTATTAGCACTCATGCCGCACATACCTGCCTCGGCAATAAAGCCTACGCATTTTATTAACAATGGTCACAATAACAACGACAACTTTGGTCGGGCCCGCCGGATAAATAATACCCCTCGCCCAAAATTACAGTAAACAAACCCTCTCTTAATTTTTATTCTCAAAAGAAAATTTTATAAAAGTATTTTTGCCACATATTGTTTTCTCGCACCATCATTATTATTACTTAAAGCGGTATACTTACATACGTAAGTATAGAAAACATTGACTTGAATAGGTCCAATTGAATTGAAATTCCGATGGTAAATCTCATAATATCATCTATAAATATTCCGCAAAGTTGTAGTTTGAAAACTTGACTTACATATCGTATATTACCGGTTTTCGGGAGCGGCGTCACCTAAAATTTAAAAATTGTAGCTGCAAATATAGCTCTACAGCAATCACACCTACCTGTGATAAAAACCACCCTGTGGGCGTTTTGCGAGAGTTTCAATAAGATAGGCTGATATATAAGGAAGATATTCAGGAAATGTTTATGTCGGTTTTTTCTAATGTTAGTTCCCGAGTTCAACTCCAGAAGCAGGCAACTTTTTTTTTTATTATGTGCACCGAAAATATTTACAATGAAATTGTATCGGATATTGCGTACGAAGTGCAGTGGCCGAGTGACAATGGTAGTTAACTGTTAAGCGAGAATTCCGGAGTTCAACTCCCAAGGTGATGCGCGGCGACCGACTTATATTTATTTATCGTATCTTATATATGTTTTTTTTACAGTGTGTAGCAAAATACAAAATAAGTTTTTGGTATATTTAAAACCACATAGAATCGAAAGAGACATTGAACAGCAATACAAAAAACAAACGACAAATCTGATTAGATATATTGAGATGTATTGTGTCTCTTGTATGTATAGGCGTCTCTTTCACACATGCATAATTTAAAGACCTCTGCTAGGTTATAACTGCAAAGTGATAAAAGCAAAGGGCAACATCTAATAAGAATCGAGTGGAACTTGCATAGGCAGAACAAATTAGAGACGGAAAGATATAAAACTCAAGAACGCATTGTTCACATTTGCCACGTGTTTTTCCGAAGAGTTGTAGCGGGTATATCACAGTCGAGTACGCACGATTGTAACCTTGTGACTTGTTCATTGTAAAAATTAAAAAACAGATTTTTGAAATCTGCTATTTTGGTACACATATTAATGGATACTATTTGAAACTATCTTCCAAATTACAATTCGATCGGATCAATTACACAGAAATTATTCAAGTTATTAAGGTATTAACGTCTTCAGTACAAATGTTAGGTACGAGCAGCAGCCTCCGCGCTGTTATGAGTAGTTGTCGTCGATGTTGCGAGGTGATGCTATTCTTGTTTGTGGGAGTGAGAACAAGCAAAAGGTGGTCAAATAATTTGTGATGTGTTCTCTGATTGAAAATATAAGTGTGGTTACATGGATTTTTAAACTTGGGCGAAGGGTACCTTGCTGTCGGGCGTGTTCGACTGAATCCTTCGTTACTTGTCTTACATTCATTTAATCCAAAAATATACTTAAAATTGCGTGGCTCCCACACAACAAAAAAGTTAGCCAGTCTACTGGAAGCCAAGAGAAATAAAAAAATTGCATGGCATTCAAAACAAATTAAAACAAATTCCCGAATTCCTTTTTATGTAAAACAAGTAGTTGTAATTTTTTAAAAAATCCTAGCTCGGGCAATAACAATATGTATGCTAAGTCTACCATTAATATTTTTAAGCAATCGATTAAATCATTCTTTGAGAAATAATAAATAATATAATAAATATAATAGCGCAAAGTGTCTAAATTCATGTTTTACTTAAGCGCTTTATAAATTGAATTTACATTTTTGACTGATTGTTTCTATGTAAACTATACGATCATTTTATTGAAAGGGTATTATCTTATATGGGGACTTTATCAATTAAGAATAATATGAGCGATTTTAAAAAATTATTCATGTTTTCAATCAAAAAACCTAGTAATATTGGTCATATATATATATATACTGGTGAAATTTTGAAGAGTAGTGTAGCTACTAAACACTATCTTTATGAATAAGATTAGTAAAGCCACCAAGTAGAGTTTTACGATTATCTAGTAAAATAAAATAGGTGATGTAATTCTACCAAAATCAAAAGTATATCTTAAATTAACATCCTAGTTAAAGCCTTTTGATCTCTATTTTTCACAAATTAATGAAAATGGTGAAAATGGACTAATATTCTCCATGTCATAACCTAAACAGTCGCACTTAGGACCGACTAAAGGTACCCTTCGCCCAATTTTGAAGTTTGAAGTTACATACTCAAAACCACAGTTATAATTTCAAGCAGATAATTCTGCACAAATTATTTTGCCGCCTATTACTTACTCCATCTCACTCACACAACAGACACGTAAACTACCCATAGCAACTTGCATGCTGCTGCTCGGCCGTTTCATTATACCCTTGCAGAGGGTATATTAATTTTAGCCAGAAGTTTGCAACGCACCTTAGGAGACATCTCCGACCCTATAAAGTATATATATTCTGAATCAGCATCACCAGAGGAGTCGAAAAATGGATGTCCGTCTGTCCGTCCGTCCGTCCGTCCGTCCGTCTGTTGCAACGCAAACTAGTCTCTCAGTTTTTGAGCTATCTTCATGAAACTTGGCATACAAGCTTCTTATTGCTGTAGGCTGTAAATAAGTCGGAACGAGCCAGATCGGACCGATATATCGTATAGCTGTCATAGAAGCTATCGGCCGATTTTTGTTGTTTTTCAAGATATTGCAACAAGATTTGGCAAATCCTATTCTTATTACGTTCTTAATGTGCTGTCAAAATTATATCAAAATCGGACCACTATAACATATAGCTGCCATAGGAACAATCGGCTGAAATCACGGTTTTTGTATGCAAACCTGTTTTGTTTTTTGGAAATACCGCACATTATCAATACTTTTTAATGTTATACAGTAACCCGCCCTTAGTTTTTCCATTTAAATATCTTAGACGTTTATATTCTATAGCTGTTATAGGAACAATCAGTCAGTCCGTCTGTCTGTTGCAACTCAAATTAGTCCCCCAGTTATTGAGCTATCTTCATGAAACTTGGCACACAAGCTTATTATTGCAGTAGGCTGTAAATAAGTCGGAAAGAGCCAGATCGGACCGATATATCGTACAGCTGTCATAGAAGCTATCGGCCGATTTTTGTTGTTTTTCAAGATATTGCAACAAGATTTGGCAAATCCTATTCTTATTACGTTCCTAATGTGCTGTCAAAATTGTATCAAAATCGGACCACTATAACATGTAGCTGCCATAGGAACAATCGGCTGAAATCAGGGGTTTTGTATGCAAACCTGTTTTGTTTTTGGAAATACCGCACATTATCAATACTTTTTAATGTTATACAGTAACCCGCCCTTAGTTTTTCCATTTAAATATCTCAGACGTTTATATTCTATAGCTGTTATAGGAACACTCAGTCAGTCCGCGTGTCTGTTGCAACTCAAATTAGTCCCCTAGTTATTGAGCTATCTTCATGAAACTTTGCTCATAAGCTTCTTATTTCTGCCCTCTTTAAATAAGTCGGAATGGGCCAGATCGGACTGATATATCGTATAGCTGTCATGGAGCCTACGGCCGATTTTCGTTATATTTCAAGATATAGCTATCAGGCTTATCACATCCAAATCTAAGTGTGTCCCTAATAATAAAGTTCGAAATCGAACTTTTATAACTTATAACGATCAACGATCGGCCTAATGAAGGTTCATGTTGCAATTTTATGGAAACCTGAGTACTATTACATATAGCTGTTAAACAAAAAATCATATAGCTGTTATTCAAACGCATTTTTGAATGAGAACTTTCCAAATTTATTTATATTTTATGACCAACAGATCCTTTACAACACAAAGACATTTCCTCATAACATTTTGTGTTAAGTATATAAGAAATCCAGGTATGTACAAAAGCATTAAAAGGTAGAATTATTTTTTTTCGAGGCAGGTGTTTGATTCATAGCCTTAATCATGTAAAAATCTTGACTTCCTGTACTGTTATAATTGTTCAATAAATACCACAGAAACCAGCAGCAATCCAAATATATTTTATATTTTGTATAACTGCAAGGGTATGAAACCTTCGGCAAGCCGAAGGTAGCCTTGCTTTCTTGTTTTTATTAAAAATGATAACAGGAATAACTTCTATCTTATTGTCCCGATCGAATTGTAATTTGAAGGATAGGTCCATATAATATTATTTTCGGGGGTGGTGGGCGTGGAATCTTCGAAATAAATTGTATCTGCTTATGATATACAGGATCTTACATGCCAATTTGTTGTCTCTGTCTTTTATAATAGCTGAGATCTGTTGTCTTAAAGAGACAGGCTGACTGACATGGCTCAATTAACTCGACTAGTGGTCCTGAGTAAGAATATATATACTTTATAAACAGATGTCTTTTTCTGCCTGTGTTTTTTTCTGCCTATGTGCGTACATACCGACAAACACAATTGAATTGGATTAAAATCCATGACCTAAAAACAGTATCTTGAATAGCTTCCATGTATCTGTCCGATCGAATTAAACTTTTCCAAGATCGGTATGTTCATCCAAGCAAACGAACACGACTCAATCGACTTGGCTAGTGATCTTTAACAAGTCGGATAGGCTACAGTCGAGCGTACTCGACTGTGATATAACCGCTACAACTCTTCGGAAAAACAAATGTGAACAATGCGTTCTTGCTTTTTTTTCTTTCCGTCTCTAATTTGTTTTGCCTATGCAAGTTCCACTCGATTCTTATTGGATGTTGCCCATTGCTTTTATTACTTTGCAGTTATAACTCAGCAGAGGGCTTGCATGTGTGAAAGAGACGCCTATACATACATACATACATATATGGTGCCTCACAATACATCTCAACATATCTAATCAGATTTGTCGTTTGTTTTTTGCATTGCTGCTCAATGGCTTCAAATATACTAAAAACGTATTTTGAATTTTGCAACACACTGTAAAATAAAAAAAAAATATATAAGACGATAAAAAAACAAGTCGGAAAGGCTACAGTTGAGCGGACTCGACTGTGATATACCCGCTACAACTCTTCGGAAAAACACGTGCCAAATGTGAACAATGCGTTTTTGCTTTTTATACCCGCTACTCGAAGAGTATAAGGGTATTATAACTTTATGCCAACCGAAAATGTTTGTAACAGACAGAAGGAGAAATCTTCGACCCCATAAAGTATATATATTCTGAATCAGCATGAATCAGCATGTCTGCTGCTGGAGTTGAACTCGGGTACTAACATTAGGAAAAACCGACATAAGCACATGGCCACAGTGCAATACTATTTCTTGAATATCTTTCTTATTTATCGGCCGATCTTATTGAAACTTTGCCAACACACCCGCATGGTGGTTTTTATCACATGTATAGAAAATGATTGCTGTTGAGCTATATTTGCAGCTACAATCGATTTTTTTCGATTTAAGGGGGCGGATGGAGGCGTGGCAAAAATCCAAAATAAACTTGATCTGCGGGCTGAATTCACACATATTGTCCCCAAATTTGGTAGCTCTAGCTCTTATAATAGCTGAGATCTAGGTTTTCATACGGACAGACAGACGGACAGACAGACAGACGGACATGGCTATATCGACTCGGCTGTTCATGCCGATTAAGAATATATATACTTTATGGGGTCGGAGATTTCTCCTTCTGCCTGTTACAAACATTTTCGGTTGGCACAAAGCTATAATACCTTTATACTCTTCGAGTAGCGGGTATAATAAACATTTTTTATACATGTCATAAAAACCACCATGCGGGCGTGTTGGCAAAGTTTCAATAAGATCGGCCGATAAATAAGGAAGATATTCAAGAAATAGTATTGCACTGTGGCCATGTGCTTATGTCGGTTTTCCTAATGTCAGTACCCGAGTTCAACTCCAGCAGCAGACAACTTTTTTTAATTATGTGGCAACTTTTTTTTTTTTTTTGTTTAATTATGTGGCAACTCTTTTTTTAAATTATGTGCACCGAAAATATTCATATTGTAATTTTATCGGTCATTGCGTAAGAAATGCAGTGGTAGAGTGGTGATGGTAGTTGACTGTTAAGCGAGAGGTCCGGAGTTCAACTCCTGGGTGCCGCGGCGCCATATATTTATTTTTTTTGGATCTTATATTTATACCCTTGCAGAGGGTATATTAATTTTAGCCAGAAGTTTGCAACGCACCTTAGGAGACATCTCCGACCCTATAAAGTATATATATTCTGAATCAGCATCACCAGAGGAGTCGAAAAATGGATGTCCGTCTGTCCGTCTGTCCGTCCGTCTGTTGCAACGCAAACTAGTCTCTCAGTTTTTGAGCTATCTTCATGAAACTTGGCACACAAGCTTCTTATTGCTGTAGGCTGTAAATAAGTCGGAACGAGCCAGATCGGACCGATATATCGTATAGCTGTCATAGAAGCTATCGGCCGATTTTTGTTGTTTTTCAAGATATTGCAATAAGATTTGGCAAATCCTATTCTTATTACGTTCTTAATGTGCTGTCAAAATTGTATCAAAATCGGACCACTATAACATATAGCTGCCATAGGAACAATCGGCTGAAATCAGGGTTTTTGTATGCAAACCTGTTTTGTTTTTGGAAATACCGCACATTATAAATACTTTTTAATGTTATACAGTAACCCGCCCTTAGTTTTTCCATTTAAATATCTCAGACGTTTATATTCTATAGCTGTTATAGGAACAATCAGTCAGTCCGTCTGTCTGTTGCAACGCAAATTAGTCCCCCCAGTTATTGAGCTATCTTCATGAAACTTGGCACACAAGCTTATTATTGCTGTAGGCTGTAAATAAGTCGGAACGAGCCAGATCGGACCGATATATCGTATAGCTGTCATAGAAGTTTTCGGCCGATTTTTGTTGTTTTTCAAGATATTGCAACAAGATTTGGCAAATCCTATTCTTATTACGTTCTTAATGTGCTGTCAAAATTGTATCAAAATCGGACCATTATAACATATAGCTGCCATAGGAACAATCGGCTGAAATCAGTGTTTTTGTATGCAAACCAGTTTTGTTTTTGGAAATACCGCACATTATCAATACTTTTTAATGTTATACAGTTACCCGCCCTTAGTTTTTCCATTTAAATATCTTTATATTCTATAGCTGTTATAGGAACAATCAGTCAGTCCGTCTGTCTGTTGTAACGCAAATTAGTCCCCCCAGTTATTGAGCTATCTTCATGAAACTTTGCTCACAAGCTTCTTATTTCTGCCCTCTTTAAATAAGTCGGAACGGGCCAGATCGGACTGATATATCGTATAGCTGTCATGGAGCCTATCGGCCGATTTTCGTTATATTTCAAGATATAGCTATCAGGCTTACCACATCCAAATCTAAGTGTGTCCCTAATAATAAAGTTCGAAATCGAACTTTTATAACTTATAACGATCAACGATCGGCCTAATGAAGGTTCATGTTGCAATTTTATGGAAATCTGAGTACTATTACATGTAGCTGTTAAACAAAAAATCATGTAGCTGTTATTCAAACGCATTTTTGAATGAGAAATTTCCAAATTTATTTATATTTTATGACCAACAGATCCTTTACAACACAAAGACATTTCCTCATAACATTTTGTGTTAAGTATATAAGAAATCCAGGTATATACAAAAGCATTAAAAGGTAGAATTTTTTTTTTGTAAGCAGGTGTTTGATTCATAGCCTTAATCAGGTAAAACTCTCAACATCCTGTACTGTTATAATTGTTCAATAAATACCACAGAAACCAGCAGCAATCCAAATATATTTTATATTTTGTATAACTGCAAGGGTATGAAACCTTCGGCAAGCCGAAGGTAGCCTTGCTTTCTTGTTATACCCTTGCAGAGGGTATATTAATTTTAGCCAGAAGTTTGCAACGCACCTTAGGAGACATCTCCGACCCTATAAAGTATATATATTCTGAATCAGCATCACCAGAGGAGTCGAAAAATGGATGTCCGTCTGTCCGTCCGTCCGTCCGTCCGTCCGTCCGTCCGTCCGTCCGTCCGTCCGTCCGTCTGTTGCAACGCAAACTAGTCTCTCAGTTTTTGAGCTATCTTCATGAAACTTGGCATACAAGCTTCTTATTGCTGTAGGCTGTAAATAAGTCGGAACGAGCCAGATCGGACCGATATATCGTATAGCTGTCATAGAAGCTATCGGCCGATTTTTGTTGTTTTTCAAGATATTGCAACAAGATTTGGCAAATCCTATTCTTATTACGTTCTTAATGTGCTGTCAAAATTATATCAAAATCGGACCACTATAACATATACCTGCCATAGGAACAATCGGCTGAAATCACGGTTTTTGTATGCAAACCTGTTTTGTTTTTGGAAATACCGCACATTATCAATACTTTTTAATGTTATACAGTAACCCGCCCTTAGTTTTTCCATTTAAATATCTTAGACGTTTATATTCTATAGCTGTTATAGGAACAATCAGTCAGTCCGTCTGTCTGTTGCAACTCAAATTAGTCCCCCCAGTTATTGAGCTATCTTCATGAAACTTGGCACACAAGCTTATTATTGCTGTAGGCTGTAAATAAGTCGGAAAGAGCCAGATCGCACCGATATATCGTATAGCTGTCATAGAAGCTATCGTCCGATTTTTGTTGTTTTTCAAGATATTGCAACAAGATTTGGCAAATCCTATTCTTATTACGTTCCTAATGTGCTGTCAAAATTGTATCAAAATCGGACCACTATAACATGTAGCTGCCATAGGAACAATCGGCTGAAATCAGGGGTTTTGTATGCAAACCTGTTTTGTTTTTGGAAATACCGCACATTATCAATACTTTTTAATGTTATACAGTAACTCGCCCTTAGTTTTTCCATTTAAATATCTCAGACGTTTATATTCTATAGCTGTTATAGGAACACTCAGTCAGTCCGCGTGTCTGTTGCAACTCAAATTAGTCCCCTAGTTATTGAGCTATCTTCATGAAACTTGGCACACAAGCTTATTATTGCTGTAGGCTGTAAATAAGTCGGAAAGAGCCAGATCGCACCGATATATCGTATAGCTGTCATAGAAGCTATCGTCCGATTTTTGTTGTTTTTCAAGATATTGCAACAAGATTTGGCAAATCCTATTCTTATTACGTTCCTAATGTGCTGTCAAAATTGTATCAAAATCGGACCACTATAACATGTAGCTGCCATAGGAACAATCGGCTGAAATCAGGGGTTTTGTATGCAAACCTGTTTTGTTTTTGGAAATACCGCACATTATCAATACTTTTTAATGTTATACAGTAACTCGCCCTTAGTTTTTCCATTTAAATATCTTTATATTCTATAGCTGTTATAGGAACAATCAGTCAGTCCGTCTGTCTGTTGTAACGCAAATTAGTCCCCCAGTTATTGAGCTATCTTCATGAAACTTTGCTCACAAGCTTCTTATTTCTGCCCTCTTTAAATAAGTCGGAACGGGCCAGATCGGACTGATATATCGTATAGCTGTCATGGAGCCTATCGGCCGATTTTCGTTATATTTCAAGATATAGCTATCAGGCTTACCACATCCAAATCTAAGTGTGTCCCTAATAATAAAGTTCGAAATCGAACTTTTATAACTTATAACGATCAACGATCGGCCTAATGAAGGTTCATGTTGCAATTTTATGGAAATCTGAGTACTATTACATATAGCTGTTAAACAAAAAATCATGTAGCTGTTATTCAAACGCATTTTTGAATGAGAACTTTCCAAATTTATTTATATTTTATGACCAACAGATCCTTTACAACACAAAGATTAATGTGCTGTCAAAATTGTATCAAAATCGGACCAATTTAACATATAGCTGCCATAGGAACAATCGGCTGAAATCAGGGTTTTTGTATGCAAACCTGTTTTGTTTTTGGAAATACCGAACATTATCAATACTTTTTAATGTTATACAGTAACCCGCCCTTAGTTTTTCCATTTAAATATCTCAGACGTTTATATTCTATAGCTGTTATAGGAACAATCAGTCAGTCCGTTTGTCTGTTGCAACGCAATTGCGTTATTGAGCTATCTTCATGAAACTTTGCTCACAAGCTTCTTATTGTTGCCCTCTTTAAATAAGTCGGAACGGGCCAGATCGGACTGATATATCGTATAGCTGTCATGGAGCCTATCGGCCGATTTTCGTTATATTTCAAGATATAGCTATCAGGCTTACCACATCCAAATCTAAGTGTGTCCCTAATAATAAAGTTCGAAATCGAACTTTTATAACTTATAACGATCAACGATCGGCCTAATGAAGGTTCATGTTGCAATTTTATGGAAATCTGAGTACTATTACATGTAGCTGTTAAACAAAAAATCATGTAGCTGTTATTCAAACGCATTTTTGAATGAGAAATTTCCAAATTTATTTATATTTTATGACCAACAGATCCTTTACAACACAAAGACATTTCCTCATAACATTTTGTGTTAAGTATATAAGAAATCCAGGTATATACAAAAGCATTAAAAGGTAGAATTTTTTTTTTTGTAAGCAGGTGTTTGATTCATAGCCTTAATCAGGTAAAACTCTCGACATCCTGTACTGTTATAATTGTTCAATAAATACCACAGAAACCAGCAGCAATCCAAATATATTTTATATTTTGTATAACTGCAAGGGTGTGAAACCTTCGGCAAGCCGAAGGTAGCCTTGCTTTCTTGTTTTTTTTATTTTATAGTGTGTTGCAAAATTCAAAATAAATTTTTAGTATATTTAAAGCCACTTAGAATCGAAAGAGACATTGAACAGCAACACAAAAAACAAACGACAAATTTAATTAAATATGTTGAGATGTATTGTGAGGCAGCATATATGTATGTATGTAAAGGCGTCTCTTTCACACATGCATAATTTATAACTGAAAAGTAATAAAAGCAAAGGGCAACATCCAATAAGAATCGAGTGGAACTTTCATAGGCAAAACAAATTAGAGACGGAAAGAAATAAAAAGCAAGAACGCATTGTTCACATTTGGCAAATGTTTTTCTGAAGAATTGTAGCGGGTATATCACAGTCGAGTCAGACTGTAGCCTTTCCGACTTGTTTTTTTATTTCTCTTGGCTTCCAGTAGACTGGTTAACTTTTGTTGTGTGGGAGCCACGCAATTTTAAGTATATTTTTGGATTAAATGAATGTAAGACAAGTAACGAAGGATTCAGACGAGCACGCCCAACAGCAAGGTACCCTTCGCCCATGTTTAAAAATCCATGTAACCACACTTATATTTTCAATCAGAGAACACATCACAAATTATTTTACCACCTTTTGCTTGTTCTCACTCCCACAAACAAGAATAGCATCACCTCGCAACATCGACGACAACTACTCATAACAGCACGGAGGCTGCTGCTCGTACCTAACATTTGTACTGAAGACGTTAATACCTTAATAACTTGAATAATTTCTGTGTAACTGATCCGATCGAATTGTAATTTGGAAGATAGTTTCAAATAGTATCCATTAATATGTGTACCAAAATAGCAGATTTCAAAAATCTGTTTTTTAATTTTAAAATGAACAAGTCACAAGGCTACAGTTGAGCGTACTCGACTGTGATATACCCGCTATAACTGCAAATTAATAAAAGTAAAGGGCAACAGCCAATAAGAACCGAGTAGAACTTGCATAGGCAAAACAAATTAGAGACGGAAAGAAATAAAAATCAAGAACGTATTGTTCACATTTGCCAAATGTTTTTCTGAAGAGTTGTAGCGGGTATATCACAGTCGAGTACGCTCGACTGTAGCCTTTCCGACTTGTTTTGCCTCTTCAATGATGTCCTTCGAACGTTGAATTCGGAGCAATTTTTGGTCGTTAGTCTATTTTTGCGGAACAAACCGTGCACACACCTTTTGTAAGCCCAAATATTTGGTCAAAATGCGATAAATCGCTGTTTTGGAGATGTTCAATTCTATTTTCATGAATTTCAATGATGATTTAGACTGATTTTTTATGAATTCAATGGTTGGCTCACATTTTCATCGTCATTTACGTCCTCAAGTCCACTTTGAAAACGTTGAAACCACTCGTGCACTCTGCTACGGGATAGGCAATTATCGCCATAAACTTGTTTTATCAATTGAAACGTTTCGGTAAAAGTTTTACCAATTTAAAAAAAATTTAATGTTGTTCTTTGTTCGAAGCTCATTTTCGCACCGAAGACAGAAACATACTGACACTTAAAACGCAATAACTTCACTTCCAATAGATAAAATATCATAAATTTTTACTGGAAATCGATAAAGAATAGCAAATGCTGTGCACAAAAAATTTGAAAATATCATTAACTGCTTAGGATAAAAAGGAACCTTTATGGCAAATTTGAATTAGACAGAAATATATATATATATATTTACTTTATGAGGTCACTTTTGACTCCTTCTGCCTGTTAAGCATATTCTGACGAACCAAAAAGTCCATGATTTATTTTAAATCCATGGCAAAACAATTATATAATACCCTATTAGTAAATCGTTTGATTTAAATCAAACTAATTCATTGGCGAATCCTTCAGCTAAGCGCATTCTTGCATGAAACTTCCCAAACTGTTTTCATTAGCAAAGTCTTTGCCTAGCAGCGAGCATATGTATACATACACTTATGTGTTTGTCTTGGCTGACTTCATAACACGGCCAATCAAGTTCGGTTAATTAAAGATAACAATACTTGCGATTGTGCCATACTGAAGTGTAGACGCTTTAAATATATATGCATACTTAATTGCATAAGTATGTTAGAGCAAAAAGTGAAAGGAGCCAATCGGCTTTAGTTGCAATAGAATGATAGACTTTATCAGGTGAATACCCACCACCTGAGTATACATATTAATTAAAATTTTCCCATCTTTTTAGTATACTTAGTATAATTATTTTTCTATATTTCTTCGTACGATATCACTACAAGAAGTATTTTTGATCGCAGCCTTGTAGAAGCCCACTCACTGTGCTCTATTGACTTTATTCAGAAGGCCAGTGCTCGCAAAACTGTATGGCACAGAACAAACAAGCTTAGGAAACTGACACTGCTTCTAACTACTCAAACCTCTTAGTTAACGCTTGGACTGTGCTTGCCCCTGTATAGCAGTCTACATAACGAGCGTCCCAGACAGCGTTCACGCAATGCTGTTCAATGCTGTTCAATGCCGGCGCGTGATCAATTATTTTACGCCTCAGTCAAGTAACCCACTTATAGTAGTTGTTTTTTTTTTTTTTTTGCTATATCTGTTACGGTTGTTATTGTCACCTGTCTGCTTAATATTTTATATAAACTTTTCATCCAATTGTGCGTAACTGCCGAGTCATGGCATTTAGTAAGAAGCCTGGCCTAGCTGGCACCTTTGACCTTCACTACGACGTTGACAAACACGACCTCTCCCTCTTGCTCCGCTTTGAAAATTATTAGCACTCATGCCGCACATACCTGCCTCGGCAATAAAGCCTACGCATTTTATTAACAATGGTCACAATAACAACGACAACTTTGGTCGGGCCCGCCGGATAAATAATACCCCTCGCCCAAAATTACAGTAAACAAACCCTCTCTTAATTTTTATTCTCAAAAGAAAATTTTATAAAAGTATTTTTGCCACATATTGTTTTCTCGCACCATCATTATTATTACTAAAAGCGGTATACTTACATACGTAAGTATAGAAAACATTGACTTGAATAGGTCCAATTGAATTGAAATTCCGATGGTAAATCTCATAATATCATCTATAAATATTCCGCAAAGTTGTAGTTTGAAAACTTGACTTACATATCGTATATTACCGGTTTTCGGGAGCGGCGTCACCTAAAATTTAAAAATTGTAGCTGCAAATATAGCTCTACAGCAATCACACCTACCTGTGATAAAAACCACCCTGTGGGCGTTTTGCGAGAGTTTCAATAAGATAGGCTGATATATAAGGAAGATATTCAGGAAATGTTTATGTCGGTTTTTTCTAATGTTAGTTCCCGAGTTCAACTCCAGAAGCAGGCAACTTTTTTTTTATTATGTGCACCGAAAATATTTACAATGAAATTGTATCGGATATTGCGTACGAAGTGCAGTGGTCGAGTGACAATGGTAGTTAACTGTTAAGCGAGAATTCCGGAGTTCAACTCCCAAGGTGATGCGCGGCGACCGATTTATTTATCGTATCTTATATATGTTTTTTTTACAGTGTGTAGCAAAATACAAAATAAGTTTTTGGTATATTTAAAACCACATAGAATCGAAAGAGACATTGAACAGCAATACAAAAAACAAACGACAAATCTGATTAGATATATTGAGATGTATTGTGTCTCTTGTATGTATAGGCGTCTCTTTCACACATGCATAATTTAAAGCCCTCTGCTAGGTTATAACTGCAAAGTGATAAAAGCAAAGGGCAACATCTAATAAGAATCGAGTGGAACTTGCATAGGCAGAACAAATTAGAGACGGAAAGATATAAAAATCAAGAACGCATTGTTCACATTTGCCACGTGTTTTTCCGAAGAGTTGTAGCGGGTATATCACAGTCGAGTACGCACGATTGTAACCTTGTGACTTGTTCATTGTAAAAAATTAAAAAACAGATTTTTGAAATCTGCTATTTTGGTACACATATTAATGGATACTATTTGAAACTATCTTCCAAATTACAATTCGATCGGATCAATTACACAGAAATTATTCAAGTTATTAAGGTATTAACGTCTTCAGTACAAATGTTAGGTACGAGCAGCAGCCTCCGCGCTGTTATGAGTAGTTGTCGTCGATGTTGCGAGGTGATGCTATTCTTGTTTGTGGGAGTGAGAACAAGCAAAAGGTGGTCAAATAATTTGTGATGTGTTCTCTGATTGAAAATATAAGTGTGGTTACATGGATTTTTAAACTTGGGCGAAGGGTACCTTGCTGTCGGGCGTGTTCGACTGAATCCTTCATTACTTGTCTTACATTCATTTAATCCAAAATATACTTAAAATTGCGTGGCTCCCACACAACAAAAAAGTTAGCCAGTCTACTGGAAGCCAAGAGAAATAAAAAAATTGCATGGCATTCAAAACAAATTAAAACAAATTCCCGAATTCCTTTTTATGTAAAACAAGTAGTTGTAATTTTTTAAAAAATCCTAGCTCGGGCAATAACAATATGTATGCTAAGTCTACCATTAATATTTTTAAGCAATCGATTAAATCATTCTTTGAGAAATAATAAATAATATAATAAATATAATAGCGCAAAGTGTCTAAATTCATGTTTTACTTAAGCGCTTTATAAATTGAATTTACATTTTTTACTGATTGTTTCTATGTAAACTATACGATCATTTTATTGAAAGGGTATTATCTTATATGGGGACTTTATCAATTAAGAATAATATGAGCGATTTTAAAAAATTATTCATGTTTTCAATCAAAAAACCTAGTAATATTGGTCATATATATATATATATACTGGTCAAATTTTGAAGAGTAGTGTAGCTACTAAACACTATCTTTATGAATAGAATTAGTAAAGCCACCAAGTAGAGTTTTACGATTATCTAGTAAAATAAAATAGGTGATGTAATTCTACCAAAATCAAAAGTATATCTTAAATTAACATCCTAGTTAAAGCCTTTTGATCTCTATTTTTCACAAATTAATGAAAATGGTGAAAATGGACTAATATTCTCCATGTCATAACCTAAACAGTCGCACTTAGGACCGACTAAAGGTACCCTTCGCCCAATTTTGAAGTTTGAAGTTACATACTCAAAACCACAGTTATAATTTCAAGCAGATAATTCTGCACAAATTATTTTGCCGCCTATTACTTACTCCATCTTACTCACACAACAGACACGTAAACTACCCATAGCAACTTGCATGCTGCTGCTCGGCCGTTTCATTTTTATTAAAAATGATAACAGGAATAACTTCTATCTTATTGTCCCGATCGAATTGTAATTTGAAGGATAGGTCCATATAATATTATTTTCGGGGGTGGTGGGCGTGGAATCTTCGAAATAAATTGTATCTGCTTATGATATACAGGAACTTACATGCCAATTTGTTGTCTCTGTCTTTTATAATAGCTGAGATCTGTTGTCTTAAAGAGACAGGCTGACTGACATGGCTCAATTAACTCGACTAGTGGTCCTGAGTAAGAATATATATACTTTATAAACAGATGTCTTTTTCTGCCTGTGTTTTTTTCTGCCTATGTGCGTACATACCGACAAACACAATTGAATTGGATTAAAATCCATGACCTAAAAACAGTATCTTGAATAGCTTCCATGTATCTGTCCGATCGAATTAAACTTTTCCAAGATCGGTATGTTCATCCAAGCAAACGAACACGACTCAATCGACTTGGCTAGTGATCTTTAACAAGTCGGAAAGGCTACAGTCGAGCGTACTCGACTGTGATATAACCGCTACAACTCTTTGGAAAAACAAATGTGAACAATGCGTTCTTGCTTTTTTTTCTTTCCGTCTCTAATTTGTTTTGCCTATGCAAGTTCCACTCGATTCTTATTGGATGTTGCCCATTGCTTTTATTACTTTGCAGTTATAACTCAGCAGAGGGCTTGCATGTGTGAAAGAGACGCCTATACATACATACATACATATATGGTGCCTCACAATACATCTCAACATATCTAATCAGATTTGTCGTTTGTTTTTTGCATTGCTGCTCAATGGCTTCAAATATACTAAAAACGTATTTTGAATTTTGCAACACACTGTAAAATAAAAAAAAATATATAAGACGATAAAAAAACAAGTCGGAAAGGCTACAGTTGAGCGGACTCGACTGTGATATACCCGCTACAACTCTTCGGAAAAACACGTGCCAAATGTGAACAATGCGTTTTTGCTTTTTATACCCGCTACTCGAAGAGTATAAGGGTATTATAACTTTATGCCAACCGAAAATGTTTGTAACAGACAGAAGGAGAAATCTTCGACCCCATAAAGTATATATATTCTGAATCAGCATGAATCAGCATGTCTGCTGCTGGAGTTGAACTCGGGTACTAACATTAGGAAAAACCGACATAAGCACATGGCCACAGTGCAATACTATTTCTTGAATATCTTCCTTATTTATCGGCCGATCTTATTGAAACTTTGCCAACACACCCGCATGGTGGTTTTTATCACATGTATAGAAAATGATTGCTGTTGAGCTATATTTGCAGCTACAATCGATTTTTTTCGATTTAAGGGGGCGGATGGAGGCGTGGCAAAAATCCAAAATAAACTTGATCTGCGGGCTGAATTCACACATATTGTCCCCAAATTTGGTAGCTCTAGCTCTTATAATAGCTGAGATCTAGGTTTTCATACGGACAGACAGACGGACAGACAGACAGACGGACATGGCTATATCGACTCGGCTGTTCATGCCGATTAAGAATATATATACTTTATGGGGTCGGAGATTTCTCCTTCTGCCTGTTACAAACATTTTCGGTTGGCACAAAGCTATAATACCCTTATACTCTTCGAGTAGCGGGTATAATAAATATAAGTCGGCCGCCGCACCCAGGAGTTAAACTCCGAACCTCTCGCTTAACAGTCTGCTACCACCTCCACTCGGCCACTGCACTTCGTACGCAATGACCAATAAAATTGCATTGTGAATATTTTCGGTGTACATAATAAAAAAAAAAAGTTGCCTGCTTCTGGAGTTGAACTCGGGAACTAGCATTTGAAAAAACCGATATAAACACATGGTCACAAGGCACTACTATTTCCTGAATATCTTCCTTATTTATCAGCCGATCTTATTGAAACTTTCGCAAAACTCCCGAAGGTTTTTTTTATCACAGTGTTCGCTCCAGAGTCTCAAGGCAGCGTATAAATGATTTATATTACATATAAATCCGTTTTCCTCTCGAATAAAAACGCACGTCAGCGCGCCTCTAACTCTATTCGACATATATTTTTTAATTTCATTATTTCTTCATTTCATCGTACATCTGTTATACATCTCCTTCTTCGTTAAGTTGCAGCAGCTAGCATTCATTTCTGTTACGTTGATTACATTTCTCATACATTGATAAATCATGTTAACTACTATGGGAATTTAATGCTAACGATGTTAACTAATTCTAGTTTAAGTACTACAATCAATTAAAGGGCGCGAACATTCTCCCCGCCTTGGAAGCTCCTTCCAACCTTACATGACCAATGCCTCCTCCAAAGGCAAAGGGCATATTTTGTGTATGTTTCGCTTAAAAGTGCAGCTTTTGGTCCTTAGAGTAACTACTCGCACCACGCCGTCTGCTCCTGGATGCAACTCGACTACTCGTCCCAGCAACCATTACCCAGGTGGGGAGTTATCCTCTGCAATCAAGGCTAACGAGTCTAGTTTGATGTTACTAACGCCTTTTGTCCATCGGGTTCGCTCCTGTAGTAAAGTAAGGTACTCTGAAGACCAGCGTTTCCAGAATATGCTCTGAACCAATAAGATTCGTTTCCAGTGATTGATCATGGACAGTTTAACCAAGTCACTGTCAACCGATTCCACCAGCGCATTCAATGGACGACCAACTAGGAAGTGGCCAGGCGTCAGCGCTTCCAAATCATTTGCGTCAGACGACAAGGGGAGGAGTGGTCTCGAGTTCATCACCGCCTCTACCTGTGCTACAGCGGTCGAAAGGTCTTCGAAGTTTAGCGATGTACTGTTCGCGCATTTCACTAGCAGTTGCTTCGCAACCTTTACTGCACTCTCCCAAAGTCCTCCGAAATGGGGGGAACGTGGCGGGATGAAGTGAAACTGCACTCCTCGCTTGGTGCACTCGTCAACCACTGTACATTTGTCCAACTCTTCCAGACCTCGATTTAGCTCACGTGAGGCGCCCACAAAGTTTGTGGCGTTGTCACAATATAAATCCGTGCTGAGTCCTCGACTGGCAAAAAATCGTTTCAATGCAGCAATGAAGGCATTGGCACTTAGATCAGAAACGATTTCCAAGTGGCATGCCTTTGTAAGGAAGCACACGAATACGCAGAGGTAAACCTTTACAGGCCGCTTGCCACGCATGTTGAAATGCATCCAGATAGGACCCGCAAAGTCCAGACCAGCACGTTGAAATGGGTAGTTATTGCCGCTCACACGTCTCGTAGGTAGATCACCCATTAGCTGTGTTGCTAGAACTGGTCTCAGACGAAAACATGTAACGCAGCCTCGCACAATCTTGCGAGCTAGCTTCCTGCAATTGACAATCCAATACTTCTGCCGCAAAAAAGCGCACTCTGGCATGTAAATTCAAATGATGTATGTGTTTTACCAGCACATTGATCACTGGATGATTAGAAAGTAGCAAAATTGGATGCTTGGTGTCAAATGCTAACTCGGCCTTGCCTAAGCGACCACCTACTCTAGTTATGGGTATACCCTCCTCTTCCGATATGAACGGATTCAAGCATTGTATTTTTGCTGAATTAATTTGTTTTCTTTGCCTCAACTTAGTGAATTCCTCACGCAACATACTGTTTTGTAAATTAAATACAATGTACCGAAGGCCTCCCGATAATTCTGCTGCGGTTAGCGCACTCAGTTTCTGAGTAGTTGCTTTCATAGTGCGTTTGCGCCAACGAAATATGAAACCAAATACTCGCTGCAGCTTAAGAAAATCATTTGCAAATTTACTTGTGCTAACTATATCATTGTGATTATTATGGCTTATACTCGCCGCTAAGGAAAATGTTGTTTTTCTTTGCTCTGGCATCGGTTCGTCGTTCTTCCAATGCTCTGATCGCCAAGTATCTTGAACATCTTTTAGAAATTGGGGGCCATGCCACCACAACTCTGAATTGTGTAAGTCAGTTGGGTACAATCCCCTAGATATAATATCTGCTGGATTTAGTTTAGTGTCTACCTTAAACCAATCCTGTATATTTGACAATTCTTGAATTTGAGCCACTCTGTTAGCCACAAATGTGGTCCATCGGCTTGCATGAGCAGATAGCCAGTTCAATACAATGGTGGAGTCCGTGAAATATGCTATCTGGGATACCTTCAGATGAATGCTAGAGCAAACCTTTGCCATCAGTTTGGTCATAATCATGGCTCCTTGCAATTCTAATCGAGGTAGAGAGGATGCTCTAACTGGCGAAACTTTTGATTTGGCGGCTACCAATCGCACGGTCACTTGGCCTGCCGTATCTTTTAGGCGAGAGTATACAGCTCCGCCGTATGCCCGATTCGATGCATCTGAGAATCCGAAAAGCTCCAATGTATCTATCTCCGCTTCAACTGGTACGACTGAACGAGGTAAGGAACATTGATCAATTAATTTTAACTCTTCTCTATACTTGCTCCATTGAATAGCATAGCTAGGGGAAAGTTCCTCGTCCCAATCCTGCTTCAAAACCCAGAGCTCCTGAACAAAGATCTTGCCTAGGATCAGAATTGGACTCAAGAATCCTAGAGGATCAAACACTTGAGCCAGCTCTGACAACACTGTACGCTTGGTAATGGTTGAACAGTATTTGATATTATAAGAGAACTGAAACCTATCAACGCTACTCGTCCAATATATTCCAAGTGTCTTGGCTGCATCTTCTGTTTTCAGCGTTAACGGCTCAGCAGGTTGAGAGATTTGCTCACAATTACTACGCCATTTACGCAACTCGAATCCACCTTTCTCTAATATTTCCGTTGCCTCTCGCTTAAGCTCTAAAAGCTCAGCTATCGAGTCTGCACCACATAGCATATCATCCATGTAAAAGTTTTTATTTATGGCCCTAGCCGCCAACGGGAATTGTTCACCAAATTTCTCTGCTAAATAATAAAGACAGCGTACTGCGAGAAAAGGAGCGGAATTTGTTCCATAAGTGACAGTCTTCAGCCGCAACACCTTAATAGGATCCGCAGAGTTCGAGCGCCACAGTATACACTGATAATTTCGCTGAGATTCTGTGACTAAAATTTGTCTGTACATTTTTGCTATGTCAGCCGACAGCGCGTACTTATAGAATCTGAATCGCGTCAGTGTCTCAAACAACTCGGGTTGTAAAGTTGGTCCCACCAACATGGTATCGTTGAGGGACACACCATTGCTGGACTTGCATGACGCGTCAAAAACTACTCGCAATTTAGTCGTCAGACTATCAGGTCGAACAACTGGATGATGTGGTAAAAAATACCGAACTTCTTGTATTTTGGAGTCCTCCAATATTTCTAAATGACCCAAGCTGGTGTATTCCTCAATGAAATCAACATATTGCTGCTTAAGCGCAGGCTGACGACATAATTTGCGTTCTAAGTTACAAAATCGCGAAAGTGCGATTTTGTACGTGTCGCCTAACGATACCTTAGGCTCTTTAAAAGGTAATGTCACCACTAGCCGCCCAGACTCCAACTGCCTGACATTTGACGCAAAGTGAGTTTCGCACTGCCGTTCCTCACTAGTGAGTTTATCCGCGACCTCGGGCATCTCATCAAACCTCCAGAACCTTTGCACTAAGTCATGCAGCTCATCTGGCTTCGATGGCCTTTTTTTTGCTTCGTTCACTAGCAACGAGACTCCTGTTGTGGGAGTAAATTCCCCAACGACTATCCAGCCAAACAACGATCGTTGCAAGATTGGCATGTTTGGTCCCAGCTTGATCTGACCAGCCACAATCAACTTAAAGAAAATAGAAACCCCCAGCAACATGTCAATGCTTTGAGCAGAGTTAAAGTTTGGGTCAGCCAGTGTTATCCCTTGAGGAATTTGGCCGTTGACATCTAAAGCAGAACAGGAAGGATTATATTGGGTGATTTCCGGCAACACATAAAAATTGGGGGTAGCAGAAAAACGCGTCACTCTAGATTTAATTGTGGCTTGAACTTCACCTACAATTTGCGAAGTTGAATTGCCAATTCCACTAAGACACATCCGTGAGTCTTGCATTTGCAGCCCCAATTTAGATACCAACCTTGAAGTAACAAAATTCAGCTGACTTCCAGAATCCAAAACGCATTTACAGCACTCATAGTTTCCCTTGCTGTTCCTTACAAAAATGATCGCAGTTGCCAAAAAATTGGTCGAAGTTCCCCTTAAGAGTGAGCTATGTAAAGAACTTGATTCTTGTGCTGCATGAGAGTTAGGTACGACATCTCTGTTTGCTCGATGCAGTAAGTCATGATGGGGCTTATTGCAAATACTACAATGCTTCGCGCTGCAACCTCTTGCAGAATGGCGCTTTCTAAAGCATACAAAACAGAGACCTAATTTCTTTACCTCATTATATCTCTGCATTTCTGACAACTGTTTGAACTTTGGGCACGCCTTCAAACCATGCGGCCCAGAGCAGTGATAACACAAACTTGTATTACAAACGTTGCTGTCAATTGTCGCAGCTAAGCTGGCCCCTTTGGGCTCGTTTTTATTGAATGTCGCTCTACTGTTGTTTGATCGACGCGCTTCTCGATTTGCTAAATTCATTCCACGATTAATCAAAAACTGGGACAAATTTGTCCACGAAGGCATCTTAGTGCAATCCCATTCACCGTCCCACTTATCGATAGTCTCGTCATCAAGCTTGCAGCGAATTAAATGAAATATTATCGCATCAAGGATTTCTTGTTCTTTGCTAATAGACTTAAGCGCGACCAACTGAGAGTTGACTGTGTCTACCATAATACGCAGCGCTTCGGAATCAGCCTGCCTAAGTCGTTTCAAGTTAAACAATTCGTTAATATGGGCTTGAACAATAATAGACTTGTTTTCGTAGCGATCCTGCAACAGTCGCAACGCTTTACTATAGTTGCAACCGGTCAATTCTAAGCAATCGATAGTACTCAAAGGTACAGGTCCAAGGGATGATCTCAAGTGAATCAATTTGGACAGGTCGTCAAGTTCAATATCCGAACCTATAAGCAAAACGAATGTATTGAACCAAATTGTCCACTCCGTAAAGTTTCCCGAAAACTGAGGTAATTTTAAGTTAGGGAGCTTAGCCGAACGCGGAACTTGTACGCTGACTAGTGATTCATTACCTCCAGAGTGTCGACTTGTATGAGCAATGCAAGTTACTATTTTGGCCTTTATTTCACAATATAGCTCTTCAACTTCTATCCTGCTATCATAATCACTTGCATCCTCACTGTCTTGCTCAATTCGGGCTTGAACCGTACAATATTGGCTATAATTTGATTCTATTAAACTGAGCCGTGCTTCCAACTCAGCAGCTGTCATTGAAGCAAAATTTTTAAAAATAAAAATTTTATTGCGCGTAAATGAATTCACTAAGCCTGTTCTTGCACTAAACATGTCTGATTCTTTACCCTTCTTTGGTGCCATAATCGTTGCTTTATGTATGGCGAAACGTAATACACTTAGAGAAAAACACAATACTTCTATCCCTACAAAAAGGGCCAATTTACCAGCACGTAAATCAACTTAAACGAATTGTTCACCAATACACAAATTGGATTGCGCCTAGCTTAAGTTGCTTGCGCGGTTAAGTCAATTCGTTTAAACTATTTACCACCTGTCGATTTCAATGGCAATTGTTTTTCACTAAGAAAGTTCGCACAAAGAACGGGTCCTGTTAAGATTACATGAAAGTCACAGTGTTGATAACCGCTCTCAATAAGCTACCGTTCAATTGCACTACCGTTGTACTTCCTGTATATAAGAATACATACATACACACGCACGTACAGCTTCCACCGAAGAGAAACCGAAAATGCAGCCACTGTGCTGTGAGAATGTTTGTATATATTTATGTAGGCGAATATATGTATGTACCTTTTAGCAGCACAACCGTTCTTGATTTTTCTACACTTGCAAATTCACACCTGACACCAATCCAAATATACTGTAAGGTCTTAAGGAAATTTTAATCACAATTCAATTTGAATTTAAATGCCTGCAAGAAATATTCAATCGTCACTCACAAAAAACTCTACAATTTTGCGCAAGGCGGACGCTGCAGTTAAGCCGGTGCAGCTCCTCAACTATTTGTAAGCTCCAGCAATGAGCTTCAATCCGGGTTGAACTTTATCCAAAAGTCCCTGCTCGGGCGCCAAATGTTCGCTCCAGAGTCTCAAGGCAGCGTATAAATGATTTATATTACATATAAATCCGTTTTCCTCTCGAATAAAAACGCACGTCAGCTCGCCTCTAACTCTATTCGACATATATTTTTTAATTTCATTATTTCTTCATTTCATCGTACATCTGTTATACATCTCCTTCTTCGTTAAGTTGCAGCAGCTAGCATTCATTTCTGTTACGTTGATTACATTTCTCATACATTGATAAATCATGTTAACTACTATGGGAATTTAATGCTAACGATGTCAACTAATTCTAGTTTAAGTACTACAATCAATTAAAGGGCGCGAACACACAGGTATGATAGAGCTATGTTTGCAGCTATAATAGATTTTTCAATTTATGGGGGCGGATGGAGGCGTTTCGAAAATCCAAACTTGATCTGCGTGCAGAATTAACACATATTGTCCCCAAATTTGGTAGCTCTAGCTCTTATAATAGCTGAGATCTAGGTTTTCATACGGACAGACAGACGGACAGACGGACATGGCTATATCGACTCGGCTGTTCATGCTGATTCAGAATATATATACTTTATGGGGTCGGAGATGTCTCTTTCTGCCTGTTACAAACATTATCGATTGGCACAACGCTATAATACACTTCTACTCTACGAGTAGCGGGTATAAAAAAGTATATTAACAACCACTTACATTTGCACATATTGAGTATACTTATTTTTTTTTAGCATTTTTAAGGTATAAGGGTATAATAAATAAGAAAAAAATACAGTAACCAGCACCTGTTGTTTTCTCGTCATACACATAAGCTTTAAATTACTTAAATCCCGAGTTTATCCAGACAGACAGGCATATTCCATTTTGGGCATTTGAGAATAGAGAAGGGGTCATGGTTCATCGCGACGTAAATTGATTAGGCCTATAAAATGTAAAAAATGTCTCCTGTTTCCAAATCCGGCAGTGGAAAAGTCGTAAGTGGTTTACAAGTTATTAACAAAAAACAAGTAGAAAACTTCATTGCACAACACTTTAGCAATACTATTTACAAACACTTTTAACATGGATTACACACACATGTGACCAATTTTTATAAACAAAAAATAATTAACATTTTTAAAAATTAATTATAAAACAAGAAAGCAAGGCTACCTTCGGCTTACCGAAGGTTTCATACCCTTGCAGTTATACAAAATATAAAATATATTTGGATTGCTGCTGGTTTCTGTGGTATTTATTGAACAATTATAACAGTACATCGATTATATCATCCTCTTATAATTTCACATACTCAGCACCAAAAGGCAACTAATTTGCTTAACCTTTTTGCTTAACCTTTTTATTATGTTGCTATTTGTCATTAAGGTACATTGCAGGTACCAATGTTTACACATTTTTCCGTTAAAATGTAGGAAGTCGAGATTTTTACCTGATTAAGGCTATGAATCAAACAAATGCTTGGAAAAAAAATAATTCTACCTTTTTAATGCTTTTGTATATAACTGGATTTCTTATATACTTCACACAAAATGTTATGAGGAAATGTCTTTGTGTTGTAAAGGATCTGTTGGTCTTAAAACCTAAATTTGGAAAGATCTCATTCAAAAATGCGTTTGAATAACAGCTATATGACATTTTGTTTAACAGCTACATGTAATAGTACGCAGATTTCCATAAAATTGCAACATGAACCTTCATTAGGCCGATCGTTGATCGTTATAAGTTATAAAAGTTCGATCTCGAACTTTATTATTAGGGACACACTTAGATTTGGATGTGGTAAGCCTGATAGCTATATCTTGAAATATAACGAAAATCGGCCAATAGGCTCCATGACAGCTATACGATATATCAGTCCGATCTGGCACGATCCGACTTATTTAAAGAGGGCAGAAATAAGAAGCTTGTGAGCAAAGTTTCATGAAGATATCTCAATAACTAGGGGACTAATTTGAGTTGCAACAGACAGACGGACTGACTGATTGTTCCTATAACAGCTATAGAATATAAACGTCTGAGATATTTAAATGGAAAAACTAAGGGCGGGTTACTGTATAACATTAAAAAGTAATGATAATGTGCGGTATTTCCAAAAATAAAACAGGTTTGCATACAAAAACCCTGATTTCAGCCGATTGTTCCTATGGCAGCTATATGTTATAGTGGTCCGATTTTGATACAATTTTGACAGCACATTAAGAACGTAATAAGAATGAGATTTGCCAAATCTTGTTGCAATATCTTGAAAAACAACAAAAATCGGCCGATAGCTTCTATGACAGCTATACGATATATCGGTCCGATCTGGCTCGTTCCAACTTATTTACAGCCTACAGCAATAATAAGCTTGTGTGCCAAGTTTCATGAAGATAGCTAAAAAACTGAGAGACTAGTTTGCGTTGCAACAGACGGACGGACGGACTGACGGACAGATGGACAGACAGACGGACGGACGGACGGACGGACGGACGGACGGACGGACGGACGGACGGACGGACGGACGGACGGACTGACGGACAGACGGACATCCATTTTTCGACTCCTCTGGTGATGCTGATTCAGAATATATATACTTTATAGGGTTGGAGATGTCTCCTAAGGTGCGTTGCAAACTTCTGGCTAAAATTAATATACTCTCTGCAAGGGTATAAAAATTAATATATCGACCGCAGGTGAAAACATTTTGAAAAAAAAACAGCAAATTTAGTAGCTGAGTCCAGCGTTCAAAAGAATTGGACAAAAAAAACAAGTACCGAATGCAGTAAGTCGTGCCCGATGGTAAAATACCCTTCGCCCAATTTTGGAAATGTGTTACCACCATGTAACCATATTTATAATTTCAATCAGAAAATTCTACAAAATTTATATTACCACCTATTACATACTTGTTTTCACACATACAAACAGACACACGCTCAAAAAATAAAGCGCTATTTTGCGAAATCAATGTCAACTACTCAGCAGCGCGGAAGCTGCTGCTCGTATCGAACATTTGTACGGAACACGTTAACTTGAATAACTTCTGTGTTGTTGGTCCGCTCGATTGTTATTTTAAGGATTTATATAGTCATCCATCAATGCTTATATAAAAGCAAGGTTATAATACCTTGCCTTTGCCAAGGTTTTAATACCTTCCTTTAAAGCTATAGGATAACATATAGTTGGCTGTCTTTAACGGAATGGAATATGTACTTTTATGACTTGTTCCTATGACAGCTATTTATTAAGTTTGATTGCGATATTTTTAAAAATAACAAAGAACGTTTGATAGGTCCTATGACGGCAATATGATGTATCGGTCAGATCCGAAAAAAACTAAGAGATGAGTTTGCGTTGCAAAAGACTGACAAACATGACTTGATCTCCTAAGATACTTTGCAACATCCAACGAAAAATTAATATACCCTCTGCAATGCTATAAAATAAATTTGAGGGAAAAAATCTGACCTAACAGCACTGGCACCAACTGAGAAAAATATTGTTCTCTGTTTTTGATATCATTCTTCTTCAAAAAGAAGAATACAATTCAATCAATCGTTTTTTTTTTGTGGTCGACCCCATAGTGTGGTTAGATTAATATTTGAGAGTTAAGGTTGCTAGGAGAAGCATTGACATCGCATTTATTTATGGGAAACGTTGTGAGTTGAAAATAACCTAATTGATTTACAGAAGGCGGGTCAGGAGACATTTGTACATACAAATATGTATGTATGTACAAATGTACATATATAATATAAATGCATGCACATATTACTTACAAAGCGAGTCGTGGCATTAGACTAACACAAGAGGCAAGAGAGAAACCATCTAATAGAGAGTGCAAACGGTGACAAACTGGACCGGTTAAACTTCGAGCGAGGATGATGGTGAAAGAGGTGGTAGTTGTGTGGTGGTTTTCTGTATTCCCCCTAACCCAGCTGAGGTGAGTGATGCACAGCTGAGTTTTAGTAATAAACGAACATTTGGCCGATGCGGTCGATTGTGCCTGACTGCTAGGTTGTGTAGGTAACTAGTGGGAATTGGAATGGAAACAAAACGGAACTGAATCATTTCTTCGTTAGTGAGAGTGAATGTAAACGTGTCGCGCATGCGCTGTTGTTGTTGTTATTGTCGTTTGTTTTAAATTGCGATCGTTTTAATATATGCACAGTACTAAGCATAGTAATGTATACATAGTACACTTTTGAAAGTGCTTATAGAAAACTGCAAACGGAATGAAATGAAAAGAAACCCTACAAAAATATATTTCTTAGCCGTTATTATTAATTCCTTGTCATTTTGTATTACTTTGCGGTCTTGGATCGCTTGTCTATTTTAGTTGGTTGCCATCTCTTTTGCTCACACGAAAAATTCGGCATCTACTAGCCATATTTAAACCCGTACAGTAGTTTTGCCTTCTCTTTGTTCGCATTGAGAGTCGTCTTGACGTTTACCAGTCTACATTTGCCTTCACGAGTATAATTTGTTTTCGCGATAATTATTTTGTTACTTCTGCAATTGCTTCTTATTATATTCCATGCCATCATCACCCTGTTTGACATATAACAACTGCTCGATTTATCATAAACTTAGGTGAGAAAAGCATTTATCGGAAGGTTCTAAGCTTTTTTTTATAATTAATTTTGTAATTTGAAAAATCTTCATGTATTTCGTTGTTGCATTTTTGTGAGGTTCTCTCGAAAGCATGCAATTTTTTGTGAACTTTTTAAATTTTTAAAACGGTATAAATCAGAGCTAATCTCTGGAAAAAGTGGTGAGCAAACAGTGAACATCGTATTCATACATATGTGTACATATATTTGTATTTGTCCGTGTGTGAAGAACAGTCAGCTTATGTGGTGTGTTAAAATACAAATCTTTATGAATATAATATAAAAGGAGTCGTTGCCAGATCGACCCCCTACAGTGCTACCCATAGCTTGTGTAATTAATTTCACAATATAACCCGCAAACCAACAAATTTACTTACAACAATAGCAATACTTATCAATCAATATGAGCGTTCCGAGCGTGCCCCGACAGCGGGCGTCTACACTAGCAAAGCGGCAGCATAGCTGGAGACTGGGCTCAAGAAGCAAGCTTTCTTTGTTGTTACTGATTTGCCTGAGCTTAAATTTAGGATTTGTGTATTGTTATGGTAAGTACCCAACGAATATTGCCGAAGAATTATAATAAGAGTGGGTTTCACAGAGACAAATAACTCTTACGTAAATAGGCATATACATATATGTAGGTACATGTATGTATGTATATATCTTTTACACACAACATACATACATACATACATAAATACTGCACAATAATTCACTTAATTTTTATCAACCCAAATTATTAACACACATATGTATATTACCCAACCTTATACTCACAGAGTAATATTTGAGCTACTCTGTATGGTAATTTGCTTAAAAAGTCCAAGATCTGTAAACATCCATAGTTCATCACATTTTTATCCGTATCATTTTCGGAACAAGTAAAACTATGATACATCAAACAAGTAACGAAGGCTACTTTCGAGTGCGAGTTTCGAATATTTGTACTGACAACGTTTACTTCAATAACATCTTGCCATTATTCTGTTCGGATGTAATTTAAAGGATAGGTCTATAATGAATATGATATTGTATGTGTATACCGCAGCAGATTATTATGACTTTAATACTTTTCATAATAATCACAAATTACCGATTTGCGGCGATATACTTGGATTAGATTTAATAATACCCTTAAATAAATTTGATTTTGATGTTACTCTGAAGGGATATTATGTACCTAGACTTAATCCGATGTATTAAGTTTAATTGTGATATCTTGAAAAAACAACGAAAATCAAACGAAAAATTCTATGCCAGCTTAACGATGTATTGGTTTGATCCTGCTCGTTCTGACTTTTATTCAGCCAACAGAAATAAGAAGCATGTGTGCCAAGTTTCATCAATGTACCTCTAAAACTAAGACACAAATATCCGTTGGTACAGACAGACAGGCATAGTTCAATTAAAAAATATGAAAAGTAATTTCAAAGCTAAATTTTATGACTTGTATAATTTGCGTGAGCGTTGTATATACAAAAAGCAGCAAGTCGGAAAGTCTACAGTCCACAGTGGTCAGCGTTGTCTGGAGAGAGTGGCCATAAATACTTCCAGTTGAGGTAGAGGTTTGAAACTTTGCACAAAAATTTCTTATAAATATTGTAATATCATATATAAAACTCAGTCAGATCGGACCTTTATATCATATTAAATGTTTATTTTTAAACCAAATTTATAATAAAAAATATGCAACCAAAAGTAAATGTCCAAATTAAAAATAATAACTATAAATAAATTCCTGTCCAAGAAGGGCCAATCCGAGTATACTCTGACAGCTTAGCTTACTTCTTCCACATTCTGAACAAAATCCGACTAGTTTATGGCAAATATAATTAGTAGAATTGGTTACTTTACAAAATTCCGACACTTGCTCCATATCTTTTTCACTTGTGGAAACTATTTGCCACATTTCGAGCTTTTTGCTCACCATAGAGTAAAGATGTATATTCTAGACAAAACGCAAAATGTGCCAAGCAATACATAAAATTAGAAAGTAATAAAAACAAAAAAACAAAACCTCAAATTTGAAAAAAAAAACCAAATACAAACACAATTACTGGATCATATTATACACCAAACGCATCGCTGTAACTAGAAATTTAAACTTAGAAAAAAGGGAGACGGCTTTAGTATTTTTGATTTTATATACTTCTTCGCACTTGTCTGCAAATTTCTTAAGTTGTTTTATTATCATAAAACATTGATAAATACACTAGTTAAGGTTTCATTAGGGGAATCGGGAGAATACAACTAAAACTTTAAACAAACATAGAATAGCCTTTCTCAAATGCAAAAAAAAGCTTAATTTAATTTTAATATCACATAAAGATATTATTAATAGAACAATCATTACAAACTTAATTTATTAAAGTAAATACCTTAAACTTTTAAAACTATTTTAAATTTTACAATTTGGACATCTATATCCAAAGTTTCACTGCTTTAAAGTTTTCCTTTGTTTGCTGTAAAATTCACTTCGTCCAATTGCGCGTAGCAAATGAACACGTGATCGCAATTTTAATTCTATTTTTAGAAAGAGCCGTTCGGTATGCAGAAAATCCCAATTTTATCTTGAAATTTTCGGACATTTTAGAGATGATTTGGATTATTTTTGAGCAAATCAGCTGTGACAATTTTTTTATTTTTGGCCTATGAGCGCAACCATTGTGCAGTCGAGCTCCACTAAAATTTGGAGACGTCTCCTTACCCCTGTTACTAGCATTTTCGGTCGCCCCAAAGCAAGTAGTGAAAGCTAAGGTCGTGCGAACCCGATGGTAAGATACCATTCGCCCTAATTTGAAAAACTCGTTACAAGCATGTTACTATTCTATTTCCTTTACGCATTTAAACGTAAAGTGCTCTGCTTCAATGGAAGCTCTGATAGTAGAAGAGTATAAAACAAAATTAACAAATTTACATGCTAATAACCCGCTACTCGTAGAGTAGAAGGCTATTATTGCTTTGTGCCAACCGAAAATGTTTGTAACAGGCAGAAGGAGACATCTCCGACCACATAAATATATATTCTGAATCAGCATGAACAGCCAAGTCGATATAGCCATGTCCGTCTGTCCGTCTGTCTGTCTGTCTGTCCGAAACCCTAGATCTCAGCTATTATAAGAGCTAGAGCTAGAGCACCAAATTTGAAGATAATTTGATAATTCTGCACGCAGATCAAGTTTATTTTGGAATTTTGCCACGATAGTTTTTTTTTTAATTATGTGCACCGAAAATATTCATAATGCAATTTTATCGGTCATTACGTAAGAAATGCAGTGGCCGAGTGGTAATGGTAGCTGACTGTTAAGCGAGAGGTCCGGAGTTCACCTCCTGGGTGCGGCGACCGACTTATTTTTTTTTTTTGCAAAATTCAAAATAAATTTTTATTAAATTTAAAGCCACTTAGAATCGAAAGAGACATTGAGCAGTAATGCAAAAAACAAACGACAAATCTAATTAGATATGTTGAGATGTATTGTGAGGCACCATATATGTATGTATGTATAGACATCTCTTTCACAAATGCATAATTTAAAGCCCTCTGCTGAGTTATAACTGCAAAGTAATAAAAGCAAACCATAACTATCGAGTGGAACTTGCATAGGCAAAACAATTTAGAGACGGAAAGAAATAAATAGCAAGAACGCATTGTTCTCATTTGGCACGTGTTTTTCCGAAGAATTGTAGCGGGTATATCACAGTCGAGTCAGCTCGACTGTAGTCTTTCCGACTTGTTTTTCTATAGTCAGTTGTATCCATTTTCCCAGTATTTATATATTTAATAAATATAAGGTGGCGTACGAGATGTGTCATTATAAAAGCTATAGAAACCAAATACATTAAGTATTATGTAACCAATATACTTATTATTATTTGCTTCAATTGATGGGCTATTATTATGAAAAGTTTTATGGCAACATCTTTCTAAATACATATGTATGTTCCTTTTCGTACATAGATTGTTCCGATCGGACCAATAACCTCAATTCTATTTTTCCTTATTTTTGTGGTGTAGTGTATCCGTGTTTCATCAACAATTATTACTCACCGTCATACCTATCTTATAACAGCTTAGTCGGAAATGCATTCGATTAAAAGTGAGACATCGTGTCACCTACCCTGCCGAGATTTGATTTGTCTAACCGTATTTCTATTGAGCAACAAATTTTTAGAAAAATTAATTGAAAATGTTGAAATTAAAATAGATTTCACATATCAATTGCTTAACATTAATTCTACATGGCAGAAATTTCAGCGAGAGCACATTTAAAATGCGTATTCAAAATAACAAACGTTTATTAATATCTAAGCTTGTCTCTATTGTTAAGCTTTAAACATTTCTGACTTAGTTGCATTATATTGCATTAATTATTTATGTGTGTTAAATGTTGTTAGTATTTAAAAACAATTTGGTGCATCATATTGTAATGATTGACTCGACGGTGACGTCGTAATGAATATTTTAAATTCTTGTGCTTTTAAATGCATCCTTTGTAACAATATTTATATTTTCAGAGAAAATCTATAGTCAGACTGAAAAGCAGCGATACGATGGCTGGTACAACAATCTGGCTCATCCCGACTGGGGGTCAGTAGGTATGTATTCGTGAATAAATATAAAATTGATATTTTGTACGTAAATATAAAGTAGATACATATACCACTTACGAATTTCTGGTATAACATTAGCAAAACAAATTATTGCGCAGAAGGTTTATATTGTTTTATATTGAAGGTTTATGTTATATTATTATTTTAAATTAAACCAAATAAACAAAAAGAACCCTGTAAATTAACGAGCTTTTTAATTCTATCTGGCACAAAATTCCGTTGACCATAATAATATGTATTTTCAGTGAATTTATAATACATCTATTTCTGTACTTTCTTTCTTGCTTTATATAAGATTCAGTAGAATATTGGTACAATATGCAAAAATATACCACCAATTTTTTTTTGCTGCTTACAACTCGCAACAGGATATTGTACCAAATTGTAAATTAATATTTCTTCGAAAAAAACAGTTTTTTTATACTCATATTTAAATTTGCTCCAAACATATTAAATATGACCGAGTCCTGAAGATTGGTCACTCAAACACGTCCATTTTATTTTCTGGATGTAAATCCTTATGCAGTTTGCAATGACTTTTTCAGGTATTATCCTGTTGGGACATCCATTAAAGATGGTTATAGAGGGTCTAGGCTGGTATAACCGACTCAAACTTATTCTATATCCTAAACAAGACAGATTTCTCAAAATTATATATGGTTAATAAATTCCTTGTCATATGGCTCCCCACCTGGCCATTAAGATATAGTATTAATGGTCAATAATTTGCTATAACTATAAATGGAACTGTTTTTAATTATGTCGATAAACATTGCTATTAGTAACATTTATTAATAAAATTAGATTGGTATGCTTCTGAGAGTACCAGGCGGGGGAACAAAGCAAAATTTTTGAACCTTCTTTGAATTTAAAGTATGAAGCAAAGAAACCATTTAGGTTATCCCTACTTGTATATAGTGACATATTCATTCTCCGTATGAAAAACTTAAGCCGATCTTTTGAAAAGCTTCACTATTCAAAAGCTTCACAGTAAAAGTTCAAACCGATCTTTTGAAAAGCTTCACTATTCAAAAGCCTCGCAGTAAAAGTTCTGACAAAGACATCAACCGTCAAATGATAACAAGCTTAAGTTACTGATAAACAAATATGTAAAACTCTGTAGAACTTAAAGGTTTGCTGGACCGTAAGAATAAATCTGTCAAGCAGTTGTTGAGTGACTCTGGTGTAATAAAGACAAATAAATGTAACAAGTAAAAATTATAAATAAAAATTATATTTTTTTATTTAAATGAACACCTAAATACTTAATTGGCGCAGTCGGTAGGATACCGCATAATAAGTCCTTGTAAATCCGCAATCCTTTGACAATCAAGTGAAAAGGTAACTTGTACGACCAAGTACTCCTTCTGATTGTGCACGCGAATTTGCCGCAACAAAGTGAATCGGTGGGTTTTACAATTAAAGTGACTCGATCGGTATCCGCATAAGAACTTGTGTGACCTAATTATATTTAAAACTCAATTTTTTCGCCCACTTCGCAAAGTGTGACCGCGACTGAGGTAAAATATAATTCGTCAAAGTGCTCAATAACTGCACATAAATGACATAAGACTCAACATATCGCAGCAGTCAGTGAACAAAAACAGAAGCCCGCTTAAATAAAAACAAGTGTGACCGCTACATAAAAAGAACCTAAATAACATTTAAAAAAACGTGTTATAAATAAATAAAACTAAAATGGCATTATCGGTCGATAATTTATCCCAATTACTTCGTCAAATACGTCAAGTGCCACCGTTCTCTGGAGAACAAAGCAGCCTCAGCTCGTTTATCAAACGAATTGAATATCTGCTTAGTCTATACCCATCAAACGACCCTCGACAGAAAGCCGTCATATTTGGAGCCATCGAACTACAAATCATCGGAGCTGCTGAGAAGGTCTGCCAATTGGGATTTCACAACGAGTGGTCAACTCTTAAGGAAGCTCTCATCGTGGAATTCAAGACTCAAACCCCCCCTGGAAGAACTTTTGCGACGTTTGTATTACACGCCCTATAAAGGTAACTTACGTCAATTTTGTGAACAACTAGAAGATAAGTCAATTATTATTATAGATAAGTTAGCCTTAGAAGGCGATCAAAATAACACAATTGTTTATACACAATCAATGGCAACCACAATAAAAAACACTATTAAACGTTCATTACCTGACAGATTGTACATGACCCTAGCGAGGCATGACATTTCAACTGTTCAAAAATTGCGACAAGTTGCCCAACAAGAAGATCTATACGAAGATCCAGTTTCAAGAAATAATTGTCAAAAATTAAATTCAAATTCACAAAACCCAAGCACTAACAACAATACTAATATTAATAAAAACAAAAACTCGCACCCCAATCAACCATTCGTTCGCCCCTTTAACCCATTCCTATATCCCACGCAGATCCAAAACCCAAGCGTAAACAATCAGACCCCTCATAAACAAACTTTTCCGTCCAGACAACAACAATTCGATCAAAACAGACCAAATTTGTATAATGAATTCAGAGAAGACTTAAATCGCGACCGACAGAACGACACCCGAAACTATTATCAACCCCCTCAACAACCAAGAGTGCCGAATAAGCGCTTTAAAGAAGGCAGCGGACAATCCCGTATGCAGACAGATGAAAGTCATCATCAACAAGAGTTAGATTACAATAACATAACTGACCAAGACAATAACAACGACGAACAGTTCCACGAAGATCATTTTCAGTATACGCAAAACGAGATGTATACAGATCAGCAAATTCAACAAGCCGAAAATTTTCTAATACCAGCCTGGGAACCCACCAGTACATAGAGATCATGTTTAATAATCACAGATACCGATGCATAGTAGACACTGGTTCATCAATAAACATGATGAACTCAAACTTTTTCAACCTTCAAGTTCAAGAGAAACAAATAGTTGTTCGAAGTATGACAGGCTACTCAAAATTAAATAAATTTGTAAACCTTCCAGCCAATGGGTTATTTCAGCAATCACAAAAATTCTATATTCATTCGTTTTCACCATATTATGACATTCTATTAGGAAGAAAAATACTAATGGAGAATAACGGTTGCATAGATTATTTTAGAAAAGAAACAGTTATTAATGGAAGATCATTCCTTCATAAAGAATTAGAGCTTTGTGACGGAAACTCCTCAAAAAACTTTGAAGCAATGCTACAAGAAAACCACTTAACAGCTGAAATAAATTATGCATTAAACAATGAAATAAACTCGGACCACACATACAGACTAGACCACTTAAACAACGAAGAAAAACATAAACTGACACAGTTATTAAAAGAGTTTAAAGATATTCAGTATTCTGACAAAGAAGACCTAACATTCACGAGCATCATACGTCACGAAATAAAAACAGTTCATGAAAATCCAATCTACAAAAGACCCTATTCATACCCTTTTGCTTACGAAGCAGAAGTAAACAAACAAATTGAGGAAATGCTACAACAAGGCATTATACGCGAAAGCGACTCCCCTTATTGCAGTTCATTATGGATTGTTCCCAAAAAGATGGACGCTTCTGGCAAACCAAAATTCAGGTTGGTCGTCGACTATCGAAATTTAAACGAAATAACAATAAATGATAAATTCCCAATTCCGAACATGGATGAAATATTAGGAAAATTAGGAAAATGCCAATACTTCACAACAATCGATTTAGCGAAAGGTTTTCACCAAATCGAAATGGACCCTAAGTCCATACCAAAAACTGCATTTTCAACTAAACACGGTCACTTCGAGTATACTCGTATGCCATTTGGATTGAAAAATGCCCCGGCAACTTTCCAACGTTGCATGAACTTCGTCCTAAAAGATTTAATCAACAAACATTGTCTCGTATATTTAGATGATGTTATCATCTACTCAACATCCCTCACCGAGCACCTGGACTCACTAAGAAAAGTTTTTCAGAAACTTAAAGAGGCAAATCTTAAGCTCCAATTAGATAAATGTGAATTTTTAAAAAAACAAACAAATTTTCTAGGTCATACCATAAGTCCAGATGGTATAAGACCCAACAAAGAAAAAGTAAAAGCTATTGAAATATTTCCCATTCCAAAAACCTCAAAAGAAATCAAATCTTTTTTGGGTTTATGCGGATACTACCGCAAATTCATTCCAGATTTTGCAAAAATAGCAAAACCGCTCACTATATTTCTCAAAAAAGGAGCTAAAATGGACATAAAGGACGAAGCATATAATAAATCTTTCGAAAAGTTAAAAACATTAATCATGAATGACCCCATTCTTATCTGCCCTGACTTTACAAAAACATTTCAAGTAACTACTGACGCTAGCAATTTCGCCATAGGAGCCGTACTCTCACAAGACAATAAACCGATTAGTTTCGCAAGCAGAACTTTAAATGACCACGAACAGAATTACAGTACAATAGAAAAAGAATTATTAGCAATTGTTTGGGCAACCAAATACTTCCGCCCATATTTATATGGAGTCCCCTTTGAAATATTAAGTGATCATAAACCCCTTGTTTGGTTAAACAATATAAAGGAACCTAACATGAAATTACAACGATGGAGAATTAAACTTAGTGAATACAACTTTAAAATTAAATATTTGGAAGGAAAACTGAATCATGTAGCAGATGCCTTATCACGCGTTAAAATTGAAGAAAATTTGGTAGGAGAAGAAGAAAATATGTCAACAGCAGCAACAATACATAGCGCATCAGAAAGTAACGAAAACTATATTGAAATCACTGAAAAACCTTTAAACCATTTTTCAAGACAAATAGAATTTGTAAAAGACTCCATTAATCAAGTAGACATATCAAAATACTTCAATAAAACTAAAATCACTATAAAATACACTGAAATGACTCTCCCAATAGCAAAAGACCTTTTATTAAAATACTTCTTAAACAACACAAGCGTCATCTACATAGATAATGACAATGACTTTTCAATTCTTCAAAATGCGTACCACGAAACTATTAACCCACACAGTAACGTAAAAATATTAAAAAGCATAATAAAATTAAAAGACATTAGCTCTTACGCTGAATTTAAGGAATTCATTATTACTCAACATATAAAACTATTGCACCCTGGTATCGAAAAAATGATACGACTTTTTAAAGAAACTCACTATTTTCCAGATTATAATAAATTAATTCAAAATATTATTAATGATTGCGAAATTTGTAATCTTGCAAAAACAGAACACAGACCAACAAACCTTACTTTTGAAATAACCCCAGAAACAAATAACCCAAGAGAACTTTACGTAATCGACTTTTATGCTATTGATAATGAACAATATTTATCCTGTATAGACGTTTATTCAAAATTTGCATCCCTTATAAAAACAAATAGTAGAGATTGGTTAGAAGCCAAGAGAGCCCTTACCAGAATATTCAATGACATGGGAAAACCACAGAAAATTAAAGCAGACAAAGACTCAGCGTTTATGAGCAATTCTTTAAAGGTTTGGTTGAATAATGAAGGAATACAAATAGATATCACCACGAGCAAAACAGGAATAGCAGACGTAGAACGCATTCACAAAACTATAAACGAAAAAATCAGAATTATCAATACTGAAAATAACACAGAAAACAGGGAAACAAGAATAGAAACAATTTTATACACATATAACCATAAAACTAAACATAACACAACCGGACAAATACCAGCTCACATACTACTCTACGCAGGCACACCTACTTACGATTGCCAGATGATAAAAGAAAATAAAATTAAGAAACTTAATGAGAACCGACAAAACTACGAAATAGACACAAAATTTAGACAGGCTCCTATAATGCGCTCAAAATCTAAAAACCCCTTTAGGAAAACAGGCAAAATTCAACAGTTAGATGAAAAACACTATAACGAAAATAATAGAGGACAAAATGTTACACATTATAAAAGTAAATTTAAAAAGAAAAAAAAAGGTTAATTATAGCAAATACTTACAGCCGACCGATACACCCCAATCATCGGACTCATAATAATTATAATGACTTCTATGATGACACAAACTACGGCAGGAACAATCGAAATAAACCCTATTGAAAACAATCAAGGATTCATTTTGTTCGAATCAGGAACAATACAACTCCCTATTACCTTTATGCACCACTGTCTCACTATTAACATAACACAAATTGAAGAAACATGTAACAATCTTATTAAAGAAAGTCAGGTATTTAACAACATAACTCAGATAAATTACCTAATCGAAAAAATGAAAAGAGAAATGAACGGTATACACATAACTAAACGTATCAAACGAGGACTGTTTAACTTTGTAGGCTCCACTTACAAATACCTTTTTGGTACACTAGACGAAGACGACAGACAAAATATTGAACAACAAATTTCATCCTTATCACAAAGCACCGTACAGATTAGTAGTCTTAATCACGTTATTGACAACCTAAATAACGGTATGGAAATGATCAATACCCACTCAAAATCTATTGAAAAAGATCATAAAATTTCCCTTTTAATATTTAACATTGAACACTTTACTGAATATATCGAAGATATTGAAATGGGCTCACAACTCACACGATTAGGAATATTTAATCCAAAACTTCTAAAGCACGACAACCTTGGTAACGTTAACTTCCAAAACTTAATGGACATAAAAACTTCCGCCTGGTATAACACAGCCACTAACGAAATATACCTAATGTCTCACATTCCCACAAACACAATCGAACAACCTACTTTCCTTATAGCACCTTACCCTGACAATAATGGACAAATTATTAATGAAAACTTAGAAGGCAAATTTTACCTACATAATAGTCATGTTTTAAATACACAAACAAAGAACATTATTAAAGACCATTGCATAGCTAACATAATGAAACACGAAACACCAACCTGTACTTTCCAGAAATATCGTAAACCGTTTTACGTTCAATACATTAAACCTAATATAATTATAACATGGAATATGACTCGAGAAAAACTTTATCAAAATTGTAACAATCAAGAAATTTTTATCGAAAATAACAAAATTATAAAAATATTTAATTGCACAGCAGAATTAAAACAAGTTTCAATGTCAAACAATATTCATCAATATACAAATCTAATATTTACTGAACACAACGTAACAAAAGTTGAACCAATGTCACACATAGAAATAAAAGAAATGATTATGCTAAACAATAAGAATTTTACAATCTATAGAAATATATTAATAATCCTCTTGTTAGTATTTAGTATAATCTCCATATTTTACCTTTATATGAAATGTAAAACAGCACCTCATAATATTATAATTACCTATCTGAAACCTAAAGCAAGCAGGACAGTTAAGCAAAATATTGAAACAGAAACAGTTAAAGAAACAAATACTGAAAAAGTAGACATTGGAAATCCCATACCACAACTATATCCAGAAGTAAACGCTTGAGGACAAGCTTAAATCTAATTGGTGGGGGAGTGACATATTCATTCTCCGTATGAAAAACTTAAGCCGATCTTTTGAAAAGCTTCACTATTCAAAAGCTTCACAGTAAAAGTTCAAACCGATCTTTTGAAAAGCTTCACTATTCAAAAGCCTCGCAGTAAAAGTTCTGACAAAGACATCAACCGTCAAATGATAACAAGCTTAAGTTACTGATAAACAAATATGTAAAACTCTGTAGAACTTAAAGGTTTGCTGGACCGTAAGAATAAATCTGTCAAGCAGTTGTTGAGTGACTCTGGTGTAATAAAGACAAATAAATGTAACAAGTAAAAATTATAAATAAAAATTATATTTTTTTATTTAAATGAACATTTTTTTTTTTTTTTTTTTTTTTTTTTTTTCCCCCTTTAATATTAAAAAAAAAAAAAAAAAAAGGGTTTTTTTTTTTTTATTTTTTAAAAAAATTTTTAAATTTGGAATTTTGTTTTTGTTTTTTCGAAATTTGCAAATTAAAGTAAAGCAAATTAATATAATTTTCTATCTCATTTCAGATAGTCATCTTGTGCGAAAGGCTCCGCCATCATACTCGGATGGGGTGTACTCTATGGCGGGTTCCAATCGACCCTCGACTCGGCGACTGAGCCGTCTTTTCATGCGTGGACGCGATGGGCTCGGCTCAAAGTTCAATCGCACCGCCTTGCTAGCATTCTTCGGTCAGGTAGTCGCCAATGAGATTGTAATGGCCTCGGAATCCGGTTGCCCAATTGAAATGCATCGCATTGAGATCGAAAAGTGCGACGAGATGTACGATCGGGAGTGTCGCGGTGGTAAATACATTCCGTTTCACAGGGCCGCCTACGATCGTAGCACAGGTCAGAGCCCAAATGCTCCAAGAGAACAGGTATACACAGGGTATACATCACTGCTGATATAAAAATGTCACAATAAAAGCTACTTTGCAGATAAATCAAATGACTGCATGGATTGATGGCAGTTTCATTTACAGCACCTCCGAAGCATGGCTCACTGCTATGCGCTCTTTCCACAATGGTACCCTGCTTACCCAGAAAGATGGGAAACTGCCAGTGCGCAACACTATTCGAGTGCCGCTTTTTAATAACCCTGTGCCGAATGTCATGAAAATGCTGAGCCCGGAGCGGTTATTCCGTAAGTTTTCAATATACTCTTTGAATTGTTCATTGCCTTTTATAATACATACAAAATGCCATCTTCCACATATATTTTCTTAGTTTTGGGTGACCCGCGAACCAATCAAAATCCCGCATTACTTTCATTCGCAATACTTTTTCTGCGATGGCACAACACGTTAGCGCAGCGAATAAAACGATTAAATCCCACCTGGTGCGATGAGGCTATTTTTCAGCGGGCGAGACATACAGTAATCGCCAGTCTTCAAAACGTGATAATATACGAATATTTGCCGGCATTCCTCGGATCTGCTCTGCCGCCGTATACAGGCTACAAGCAAGATGTGCATCCAGGTATCGGTCATATTTTTCAGGCAGCTGCCTTTCGATTTGGACACACCATGATACCTCCTGGAATATACCGACGCGATGGAAAATGTAACTTTAAGCAAACACCTATGGGGTATCCGGCTATCCGTCTCTGCTCCACGTGGTGGGACTCCAGCGTGAGTAGATGCCATATATCGGGACTCTCGCATGCTATCGTTTATCCACGTTGACAGGGTTTCTTTAGCTATACTAGTGTGGAGGAAGTGCTTATGGGACTTTCGTCGCAAATTTCGGAGCGCGAAGATCCTGTTTTATGTTCCGATGTGCGTGACAAACTTTTTGGACCCATGGAGTTTACACGTCGTGATTTGGGGGCCCTGAACATAATGCGAGGTCGTGATAATGGTTTGCCTGACTATAACACGGCTAGAGAGTCCTATGACTTGCAAAGGCGTAAGACCTGGAACGAAATTAATCCACAGCTTTTCAAGGCTCAGCCGGAACTGTTAGAGTAAGTTTCCAGAATCTTTTTAAACCTTAAAGAACTGGATTGTTTGGCCTTGTGCTACTATTTATACCATTACCGAGGCTTTTAATTGTTGCCAAATGTTTGCACCTAAGGCTGCGGCTCCATGGATTATTTATATAATCTGACTCAGCATCAACAGTGAAGTCGATCTCGCCATGTCCGTATGTCTGTCCGTCCGTCCATCTGTCAGTCTGTTGCAATGTAAACCAACATGCTTCATATTGCATATAAGTTGGAATGAGCCAGATAGGATCGATATAATATATGGCTGTCATAGAACCGATTTTTGTAATTTTTAAAGTCTAGTTTTTATAGTAAATTTGAGGCGGCTCCCAACAAAACTTACTATACAAAAAGATTTTACAAATTGAATATTAATACTGATGATAAAACAGTCAATTGTTTTGAGAAATTAATATTTCGATTTAAAATATCCATTCATTAAGTCGTTTTTGTACCATTTAGTTTTATGAGAAACATTTGTTAATTTGACTTCTGAAGAATTATCGAAAACTTTAGTCGTCAGTTACGTTACATTTAAATTGGCAGACCGCCGCCATACTCCACACAGATCGGATATTTGCGAAATATCCTATACATAATCATTATCAATTGGCTTCGACTCATCGTTTTAGTGGCGTGCGTATATGTTTATGTGTGTGAGAGAGAGTAGTTTATCAACGTGCATGTACAAGATTTTAAAAATAGCAAGAGGATATATTTTTGACTTTAGCATTGATTTATAGTTATAGTAAAGGTTTACATGCCCACCGTTAATTTTACAGGAACATTTAGCAATATAAATAAGTCGGTCGAATTTAGACAGCACAAGAATTATAACAAAAAATAGCTTCAAATCAATAAAAAGGTAAATTAACTTATCAACCTCTTTCGATTCACAGTATGCTTAAAGAAGCCTATAATAATCAGCTTGACGACGTGGACGTTTACGTGGGGGGAATGCTGGAGTCGTACGGCCAACCGGGAGAACTTTTTAGCAACGTGATTAAAGAGCAATTCCAGCGCCTGCGGGATGCGGATCGTTTCTGGTTCGAGAACGAGCGGAACGGAATATTCACTGTTAAGGAAATTGCTGAGCTCCGAAAGATAACGCTGTGGGATATCATTGTGAACAGCACGGACATAGAAGAAGGTGATATTCAAAGGGATGTTTTCATGTGGCGTACAAACGATCCCTGTCCGCAGCCAATGCAACTAAATGCCACAGAGCTGGAGCCATGCAACTACTTGGAGGGCTATGATTACTTCTCTGGCTCAGAGCTTATGTTCATCTATGTGTGCGTGTTCCTTGGCTTTGTGCCTATACTATGTGCTGGCGCAGGTTACTGTGTAGTCAAGTTGCAAAACAGCAAACGACGCAGACTTAAGATTCGACAAGAGGCTTTGCGTACACCGCAGCAGAAGGGCTCGGTCGATAAAATGTTAGCGCGGGAGTGGCTACACGCGAATCACAAGCGCCTGGTTACTGTGAAATTTGGTCCTGAAGCTGCTATTTACACAGTGGATCGTAAGGGCGAGAAGCTGCGCACATTCAATCTGAAGCATGTGGACGTGGTCAGCGTAGAGGAGTCGGCCACCAATCATATCAAGAAGAAGCCTTATATTTTACTCCGGGTTCACAGTGATCATGATCTGGTTTTGGAACTAGAATCTTACGGAGCGCGACGAAAGTTCGTCAAGAAGCTGGAGGATTTTCTACTGCTTCACAAGAAGGAACTGACGCTTATGGAGGTCAATCGCGACATTATGTTGGCCAGAGCTGAGACGCGAGAGCGTCGCCAAAAGCGCCTGGAGTATTTCTTTAGGGAAGCATATGCTCTGACCTTCGGTCTACGGCCAGGGGAACGGCGACGTCGCTCGGATGCATCTAGTGACGGTGAAGTGATGACTGTGATGCGAACCAGTCTGTCTAAGGCGGAGTTTGCTGCAGCACTTGGAATGAAGCCCAACGATATGTTTGTTCGCAAGATGTTTAATATTGTGGACAAAGATCAGGATGGTCGCATAAGTTTTCAAGAGTTTCTGGAGACTGTTGTGCTATTTTCTCGGGGAAAAACGGACGACAAGCTGCGCATCATATTTGACATGTGCGATAATGACCGTAACGGAGTCATCGACAAGGGTGAACTTAGTGAGATGATGCGCTCCCTAGTGGAGATTGCGCGTACAACAAGCTTGGGTGATGATCAAGTCACCGAACTTATCGACGGTATGTTTCAGGACGTAGGCCTTGAGCACAAGAATCATTTAACCTATCAAGACTTTAAGCTTATGATGAAGGAATACAAAGGTGATTTTGTAGCTATTGGATTGGACTGCAAAGGTGCCAAACAAAATTTCCTTGACACGTCGACAAATGTTGCCCGCATGACATCGTTCAACATAGAGCCAATGCATGATAGGCCACGTCATTGGCTTTTTGCCAAATGGGATGCCTACATAACATTCCTAGAAGAGAATCGTCAAAACATCTTCTATTTATTTCTTTTCTATGTGGTAACTATTGTGCTGTTCGTAGAACGTTTTATACACTATTCCTTTATGGCTGAGCACACGGATCTACGCCATATTATGGGCGTGGGCATTGCCATTACCCGAGGATCAGCAGCTTCCTTATCTTTTTGCTATTCACTTCTCCTGCTGACAATGTCCCGGTAAGTATTTTAAAAAGCAATTATATCTCTGACAACTCAACTGATGCCATAAATTAACTGAAGAATAAGACTTTGATAATATCCCAAATATTTTTATGACAATCTAAACTTATTTAACTTAAAATGATTTGAACGATTACAGTTACCAAAAACCACGTAAATGATATGCAGATAACAATTAAGCAAATTTAATTTTTGGCCCACTCACAAACAGAACTGTAAACATATTGCTTTCTTGCTCCCTCACACACAAAATACTTAGGCGGTGAATCGCGATGTCGGCCTAAACTACTAAAAGCAGCGTGCTGGCTGCTCGCAGGTTAGCATAGAAAACAATTACTTGAACAATTTCCGTGGCACTAAAATTGTGAAATAAACTTCAATAGTCTGTGATATATAGAAACCTATACACTATAAAAAACTACCGATTTTCGGAGGCAATAGGAGGCGTGGCATCTGAACTTTGCAATAAACTTTATCTTTTTATGATATACAAGAACCTCCATAAAAAATTTGGTGTCTCTAGCTCTTATAACAGCTGTGATCAGTACAAGAATATATCCTTTGTAATGTCTGCCACCCCTCTTTTTGTCTGTTACATAGATTTGCAAAAAAAAAAATAAGTTTATCCATTTTTTCCAATGGTAGAAGGGTATAAAAACACGACTAAGTCTATTTTAATCACTTTTCATTACTTTCAGCGATAGAAGGAACCAGAGGCTTTATGTATTTTGAAGAAGTTAGTGAGACCACTTCGTGATAGATAAGGCGGACTTGGCAAGATTTAGGAATGCACTGGAACTGATTCTGAATAGGAGACGATGTTTTACAAAACTAAACTAAACTCGTGCCGACAGGCAAGCATTGAGAGCAGGCGTATGACTCGATATTTAGATTTTGACATTGGCATAAGTGGGGGAATGATTTTAGGGACCATCGATTGAAACAATGAAACATAATCTTGACATCTCTCGAGTTATTTGAGTTCTGTATAATGGATATGCTACTTCCTCATCTTAAAAATAAGGACTGTCCTTAGTGTTTTACATTGGGTTATACTACTGGGTCCATGGACATTTACAGATTTTAAGATATTTGCTTTTTCTATAAGTTCTGGTTGATTTTTATACCCGCTACTCGAAGAGTATAAGGGTATTATAACTTTGTGCCAACCAAAAATGTTTGTAACGGGCAGAAAGAGAAATCTCCGACCCCATAAAGTATATATATTCTGAATCAGCATGAACAGCCAAGTCGATATAGCCATGTCCGTCTGTCCGTCTGTCTGTCTGTCCGAAACCCTAGATCTCAGCTATTATAAGAGCTAGAGCTAGAGCACCAAATTTGAAGACAATATGTGATAATTCTGCACGCAGATCAAGTTTATTTTGGAATTTTGCCACGATAGTTTTTTTTTTTAATTATGTGCACCGAAAATATTCATAATGCAATTTTATCGGTCATTACGTAAGAAATGCAGTGGCCGAGTGGTAATGGTAGCTGACTGTTAAGCGAGAGGTCCGGAGTTCACCTCCTGGGTGCGGCGACCGACTTATTTTTTTTTTTTGCAAAATTCAAAATAAATTTTTATTAAATTTAAAGCCACTTAGAATCGAAAGAGACATTGAGCAGTAATGCAAAAAACAAACGACAAATCTAATTAGATATGTTGAGATGTATTGTGAGGCACCATATATGTATGTATGTATAGACATCTCTTTCACACATGCATAATTTAAAGCCCTCTGCTGAGTTATAACTGCAAAGTAATAAAAGCAAACCATAACTATCGAGTGGAACTTGCATAGGCAAAACAATTTAGAGACGGAAAGAAATAAATAGCAAGAACGCATTGTTCTCATTTGGCACGTGTTTTTCCGAAGAATTGTAGCGGGTATATCACAGTCGAGTCAGCTCGACTGTAGTCTTTCCGACTTGTTTACTAATAGTTTTTGGAGAATAGTTTGATAGTTATGAATACGGTAAAGTTTAAGGATTACAATAAATTAAATTAATGCGGTAAGGGTTATTGTTTTATGTTAGTTACTAGATTCGGCATGTTCTTGTATAATTTTGTTCATGAATGTATGCAAGGGGTTCTTGGTGATCAAAGTTTCTTATAATTGCACAGAACAGTTTAATGCTTTTAGAATTACCTTCGATTGTTATTTCTATAGTCTTGCTTAGGTTCTAAGTTGTGAAAATATTTGGTTTAATTTATTTAATTTTGAATGCGAAGAGTGTTGTACTGTCTCTACATTATGTTGTGACTTAATTAAGTATGGCTGTAATATATTCATTTATAACTAAGCATTCTGCTTCGGCATACGTATAGATGAATATTATATGGACCTATCCTCCAAATTGCAATGTACTCAAGTTAACGTCTTTGGAACGAGCAGCATCCTCCGCGCTGCTATGAGTATTTGATGTCTATGTCGCGAGGTGGCGCTATATTTTTGGTGCGTGTGAGTGAGAACGATAAGCGATTAATTATCTGTTTTAAGTTATAAGTAAACGTGTAACCTCAGTTTGTAACAGGATTTCAAAATTGGGCGAAGGGTACATTACTGTCCGACGCGCCCGACTTTACCTTTCGTTACTTGTTTTAATTTAAACAAATATTTAAACAAATTTAAATATTAATATGTTTAAAATTTGTATAAGGTTAGTACTCTACCACCATTCTTTGGAACTACTACTATGAACTGGTTGCACACGTTTATGTCCTATAGATATTTACCAAAAAACTTAGGCTTAAGCAGGATATGTTACTTTACAATTTTTGGATCCATGACCACTGTAGGTTACTTACAATTTCAAGTTTCAACTCTTTGACATCTTTGAATCGCATATAGATATAAATATCTACCCTCCTAGAAGGACCGAGATGTTTGAAGTAACGGTTTTTTAAAACTGGGCGAAGGGTATTTAACTGTCTGACTGCTTACAACATAACTACGTCACATGTACATAGAATAACCATGGCTTCTTACAGGCAACACATGGCTGTGGCCTTTCAACAAGGTGTTAAACTTTTAACATTGTTTTATAAGATTTTTATATATTATTCAATTACTGTAACATTAATTGTGAGACAGAGCTGCATGAAGATGATAAGGTTCTTGTATTAGTCCTGATTCAAATAGAATAAATTCAAATGTAATTTTCAACTGAATTAATTTCGAACTTACCTAATTTAGTTTGTGTCGGCATGCAAGTAAATATATTTATTAAAAATTCGAAAATTTAGAGGTGGTAGTATGCTGCAAGTATAATGGGAGTGTAACTGTAATGCAGTGATTACTCTCTCCTTATAGAGGTATATTAATTTTGGCCAGATGTTTGCAACCCCCATTAGGAGATATCTCCGAACCCACAAAGTATATATATATTGTGACTCAGAATCAACAGGGGAGTCGATCTAGCCATATCCATCTGACTGTTGCAACTAAAACTGATCTCTCAGTTTTAGAGCTATTTTGATGAAACATGAATCTTATTGCTAAAGACTGTGTATAAGACGGAACGAGCCGAATAGGAGTGATACCTAAAGCTGCCATTTATCAAAATATCAAAATAAAAGTTTATTCATCGATTCTTGTTTATGTTAATAAAACTACCATATAGCATAAGGCACAATCCGCAGAAAACTCTCATCTTATCGGTCTCATTTTAAAGTAAAAAGCAACACCATTCTATTAAAGTCGTCCAACTATATCCTTTAGCTTCATAGAAACAATCAGATTTAACTGTCTACATCAGATATGATACAGTAATCCCAAAACGGCCTCATACACAATATGAAACAGTTCTGAATTATTCTTATATTATTGTAAAACCTTTGGCATGCCTAAAATAGCTTTTGAGAATAATTGAAGTCGCGCCGCGTCCTTGGTCGTGTTTTTGTTTTTGGTGGCAAAAAAAATTGTGCATAACTTACTGTCTGTAATTGAGCGAATGCTATCTGTAGCTTTCGTTACTTATTTATTATAAATCTTTTTAACACTTTTTGAAATTTCTACGTTACTGTCTGGGTTAAAATTTAGATCGTTAATACGCATTCAAAATTAAATAAAAACAAGAAAGCAAGGCTACCTTGCCGAAGGTTTCATACCCTTGCAGTTATACAAAATATAAAATATATTTGGATTGCTGCTGGTTTCTGTGGTATTTATTGAACAATTATAACAGTACAGGAAGTACAGTTATAGAATATAAACGTCTGATATATTTAAAAGGAAAAACTAAGGGCGGGTTACTGTATAACATTAAAAAGTATTGATAATGTGCGGTATTTCCAAAAACAAAAAAGGTTTGCATACAAAAACCCTGATTTCAGCCGATTGTTCCTATGGCAGCTATATGTTATAGTGGTCCGATTTTGATATAATTTTAACAGCACGTTTAGAGAGTAATAAGAATAGGATTTGCCAAATCTTGCAATATCTTGCAATAATCTTGAAAAACAACAAAAATCGGCAGATAGCTTCTATGACAGCTATACGATATATCGGTCCGATCTTGCTCGTTCCGACTTATTTACAGCCTACAGCAATAAGAAGCTTGTGTGCAAAGTTTCATGAAGATAGCTCAAAAACTGAGAGACTAGTTTGCGTTGCAACAGACGGACGGACGGACAGACGGACATCCATTTTTCGACTCCTCTGGTGATGCTGATTCAGAATATATATACTTTATAGGGTCGGAGATGTCTCCTAAGGTGCGTTGCAAACTTCTGGCTAAAATTAATATACCCTCTGCAAGGGTATAATAAAAGAAAAGATTAAAATAGTACTATCAAAAAAATATAAGTAAGCACCAGCTGTAGAACAGGTCAATTGAAATATCACCGATCTGGCACATATGTTAGATAACGCTACTAGAATTAAGGCCATGTGATTTTTAGGGAACTATGTTAAGTAAAACAAGAAAGCAAGGCTACCTTCGGCTTGCCGAAGGTTTCATATCCTTGCAGTTATACAAAATATAAAATATATTTGGATTGCTGCTGGTTTCTGTGGTAGTTATTGACAATTATAACAGTACAGGAAGTCAAGATTTTTACCTGATTAAGGCTATGAATCAAACACCTGCTTCCAAAAAAAATAATTCTACCTTTTTAATGCTTTTGTATATACCTGGATTTCTTATATACTTAACACAAAATGTTATGAGGAAATGTCTTTGCGTTGTAAAGGATCTGTTGGTCATAAAATATAAATAAATTTGGAAAGTTCTCATTCAAAAATGCGTTTGAATAACAGCTACATGATTTTTTGTTTAACAACTATATGTAATAGTACTCAGATTTCCATAAAATTGCAACATGGACCTTCATTAGGCCGATCGTTGATCGTTATAAGTTATAAAAGTTCGATTTCGAACTTTATTATTAGGGACACACTTAGATTTGGATGTGGTAAGCCTGATAGCTATATCTTGAAATATAACGAAAATCGGCCGATAGGCTCCATGACAGCTATACGATATATCAGTCCGATCTGGCCCGTTCCGACTTATTTAAAGAGGGCAACAATAAGAAGCTTGTGAGCAAAGTTTCATGAAGATAGCTCAATAACGCAATTGCGTTGCAACAGACAGACGGACTGACTGATTGTTCCTATAACAGCTATAGAATACAAACGTCTGAGATATTTAAATGGAAAAACTAAGGGCGGGTTACTGTATAACTTTAAAAAGTATTTATAATGTGCGGTATTTCCAAAAACAAAACAGGTTTGCATACAAAAACCCTGATTTCAGCCGATTGTTCCTATGGCAGCTATATGTTATAGTGGTCCGATTTTGATACAATTTTGACAGCACATTAATCTTTTTGTTGTAAAGGATCTGTTGGTCATAAAATATAAATAAATTTGGAAAGTTCTCATTCAAAAATGCGTTTGAATAACAGCTACATGATTTTTTGTTTAACAGCTATATGTAATAGTACTCAGATTTCCATAAAATTGCAACATGGACCTTCATTAGGCCGATCGTTGATCGTTATAAGTTATAAAAGTTCGATTTCGAACTTTATTATTAGGGACACACTTAGATTTGGATGTGGTAAGCCTGATAGCTATATCTTGAAATATAACGAAAATCGGCCGATAGGCTCCATGACAGCTATACGATATATCAGTCCGATCTGGCCCGTTCCGACTTATTTAAAGAGGGCAGAAATAAGAAGCTTGTGAGCAAAGTTTCATGAAGATAGCTCAATAACTGGGGGGACTAATTTGCGTTACAACAGACAGACGGACTGACTGATTGTTCCTATAACAGCTATAGAATATAAAGATATTTAAATGGAAAAACTAAGGGCGGGTAACTGTATAACATTAAAAAGTATTGATAATGTGCGGTATTTCCAAAAACAAAACAGGTTTGCATACAAAAACCCTGATTTCAGCCGATTGTTCCTATGGCAGCTATATGTTATAGTGGTCCGATTTTGATACAATTTTGACAGCACATTAAGAACGTAATAAGAATAGGATTTGCCAAATCTTGTTGCAATATCTTGAAAAACAACAAAAATCGGCCGATAGCTTCTATGACAGCTATACGATATATCGGTCCGATCTGGCTCGTTCCGACTTATTTACAGCCTACAGCAATAATAAGCTTGTGTGCCAAGTTTCATGAAGATAGCTCAATAACTGGGGGACTAATTTGCGTTGCAACAGACAGACGGACTGACTGATTGTTCCTATAACAGCTATAGAATATAAACGTCTGAGATATTTAAATGGAAAAACTAAGGGCGGGTTACTGTATAACATTAAAAAGTATTTATAATGTGCGGTATTTCCAAAAACAAAACAGGTTTGCATACAAAAACCCTGATTTCAGCCGATTGTTCCTATGGCAGCTATATGTTATAGTGGTCCGATTTTGATACAATTTTGACAGCACATTAAGAACGTAATAAGAATAGGATTTGCCAAATCTTATTGCAATATCTTGAAAAACAACAAAAATCGGCCGATAGCTTCTATGACAGCTATACGATATATCGGTCCGATCTGGCTCGTTCCGACTTATTTACAGCCTACAGCAATAAGAAGCTTGTATGCCAAGTTTCATGAAGATAGCTCAAAAACTGAGAGACTAGTTTGCGTTGCAACAGACGGACGGACGGACAGACGGACATCCATTTTTCGACTCCTCTGGTGATGCTGATTCAGAATATATATACTTTATAGGGTCGGAGATGTCTCCTAAGGTGCGTTGCAAACTTCTGGCTAAAATTAATATACCCTCTGCAAGGGTATAAAAACGAATTGTGTCAAAAAATGTAATTTACGATGACTTCTTAATTGACCTATTACCTATCAAACCAGAATTTTCTATTATATTATCGCTTGAGATACTAAATAATTATATTTTTCACACACCAAAATTATATCGAATATAAGTCCAGCGGATTTGAAAGAAGTAACATAATTTGTATCCGTCTCAAAAATTGCACCGTCAGGGTCAACAAGTAGTCATTCACGGACATCGTTGATATTTTGCTTTAGATTAAAAGAGCCGATGCAAATTTCATTAAATTCTCGTATAAGCTTACGAGCTTTAATGCATTGAAAAGTAGAAATTTTGATATTTTTGACCAAAAGTGGGATAAACTGGATAAACATTGATTAACCTGGCTTACCCTTTTCAATCCTGGAAACTGTTATTAGTGAACGATACCGACAACATTTTATCAAATCGAAAGGTGATATCCTTGATAAATATTCACTAAACAAGCTTAAACTACCTGAAATTCATGAACGCCCTTGAATAGTAACTCATCCGATTATTAGTCATTTGTATCGATGGGCCATGCACTAGCTGAGCAGCACCTTGATTTTTACTATAAATGCAAAAACATTACTCTACTTGTGGAACAAAACAAGTTAAACAATTGTTAAAATCTGCTAAAATTTTTAAGTACATTATAATTTTAAACAGAGCTTTCTGCACAAAATATTCCACCAGTGTAGCGCGCAGGCTGCTGGCTATGCCGATCATTTGTACTGAAAACGTGAACTTGAATAACTTCTGTGTTATTGGTCCGATCAGATTTTAATTTGTAGGATATGTACATATGGCATTTGTCTATATGCATTCCAAAGAATGTTATGACATCAATATTTTACATAATAGCAAATAACCGATTTGCAGAAGCGACGGGCGTGTATGATGTTGTATGTATGTTCATGCCACATCTGATGCTTCCAGCTTTTATACAAGCTGAGATCTGTGCGTTCACAGAAACCAGACGGACAAATAGACGGATATGGCTTCAACGACTCGCCTAGTAGTCCAGTATGGGATCAGCCACGCCTCCTCTTGCCTGTTACACACATTTGCACAAAGTTATTATAATACCGTTTTTTGACCATTGAAAGGGTATAAAAAGAACAGTTTTTGGGTCAGGCTTTCAAAAACTGACTGAAAGATGTACAAAATATGTTCGTTTAAATAACATATGCTTTAGTAATTACTTGTAAATTATATTTATTAACAAAGTATTTAAGGAATTTATTTTTTGCCTTGTGAGAGTCATGTCAATTTATTTGATGGACTAACCAACCAAGAATCTTATGATTACTCAAATTTCGAATGGGACAGCATATAAATATGGCGAATGTATTTGGCTTGATCATTTAGAGTAGTGTTTGATAATATGGTGAAAACCCTGGCGTAAGCAGTGACTCAGTTAATTTTTGCAAAACCAGGGAAAATAAGAATTGGTAACGAATTGAATTTTCTAAGGGTTTATTACACTATTCATTATACACTTGCAGTAGGTATATTTGACTTCTACCTATATCAGTAATACTATAATATGTAGCTGCCATAACAACAATCGGCCGAATTGGCCGTTCTTTGACATCATTAGCCCGAATCCGAGGTCAAAACATGCTTAGCACGTAAACATTTTGACATAAATATTATAGGGTATTATAGCTTTGTGCCAACCGAAAATGTTTGTAATATATTCTGAATCACCATGAACAGCCGAGTCGATATAGCCATGCCCGTCTGTCTGTCTCTCCATCCGTATGAAAACCTAGATCTCAGCTATTAAAAGAGCTAGAGCTACCAAATTTGGGGACAATATGTGTTAATTCTGCATGCAGATCAAGTTTATTTTGAATTTTCACCACGCCTCCATCCGCCCCCGTAAATCGAAAAAAAAAATCGATAAGATCGGCCTCTAAATAAGGAAGATATTCAGGAAATAGTAGTGTGGTCACACCATGTGTTTATGTCGATTTATTCTAATGTTAGTTCCAGCAACTCCAGCAGCAGGCAGCTTTTTTTTAATTATGTGCACCGAAAATATTCACAATGCAATTTTATCGGTCTATGCGTAAGAAATCCAGTGGCCGAGTGGTAAAAGTAGTTGACTGTTAAGTGAGAGTTCCGGAGTTCAACTGATAGGTGCGGCGACCGACTTATATATTTTTATCGAATCTTATATATTTTTATACCCTTGCAGAGGGTATATTAATTTTAGCCAGAAGTTTGCAACGCACCTTAGGAGACATCTCCGACCCTATAAAGTATATATATTCTGAATCAGCATCACCAGAGGAGTCGAAAAATGGATGTCCGTCTGTCCGTCCGTCCGTCCGTCCGTCTGTTGCAACGCAAACTAGTCTCTCAGTTTTTGAGCTATCTTCATGAAACTTGGCACACAAGCTTCTTATTGCTGTAGGCTGTAAATAAGTCGGAACGAGCCAGATCGGACCGATATATCGTATAGCTGTCATAGAAGCTATCGGCCGATTTTTGTTGTTTTTCAAGATATTGCAACAAGATATGGTAAATCCTATTCTTATTACGTTTTTAATGTGCTGTCAAAATTGTATCAAAATCGGACCACTATAACATATAGCTGCCATAGGAACAATCGGCTGGATTCAGGGTTTTTGTATGCAAACCTGTTTTGTTTTTGGAAATACCGCACATTATCAATACTTTTTAATGTTATACAGTAACCCGCCCTTAGTTTTTCCATTTAAATATCTCAGACGTTTATATTCAATAGCTGTTATAGGAACAATCAGTAAGTCCGTCTGTCTGTTGCAACGCAAATTAGTCCCCCAGTTATTGAGCTATCTTCATGAAACTTGGCACACAAGCTTATTATTGCTGTAGGCTGTAAATAAGTCGGAACGAGCCAGATCGGACCGATATATCGTATAGCTGTCATAGAAGCTATCGGCCGATTTTTGTTGTTTTTCAAGATATTGCAACAAGATTTGGCAAATCCTATTCTTATTACGTTCTTAATGTGCTGTCAAAATTGTATCAAAATCGGACCACTATAACATATAGCTGCCATAGGAACAATCGGCTGAAATCAGGGTTTTTGTATGCAAACCTGTTTTGTTTTTGGAAATACCGCACATTATCAATACTTTTTAATGTTATACAGTAACCCGCCCTTAGTTTTTCCATTTAAATATCTCAGACGTTTATATTCTATAGCTGTTATAGAAACAATAAGTCAGTCCGTCTGTCTGTTGCAACGCAAATTAGCCCCCAGTTATTGAGCTATCTTCATGAAACTTGGCACACAAGCTTATTATTGCTGTAGGCTGTAAATAAGTCGGAACGAGCCAGATCGGACCGATATATCGTATAGCTGTCATAGAAGCTATCGGCCGATTTTTGTTGTTTTTCAAGATATTGCAACAAGATATGGTAAATCCTATTCTTATTACGTTCTTAATGTGCTGTCAAAATTGTATCAAAATCGGACCAATTTAACATATAGCTGCCATAGGAACAATCGGCTGAAATCAGGGTTTTTGTATGCAAACCTGTTTTGTTTTTGGAAATACCGCACATTATCAATACTTTTTAATGTTATACAGTAACCCGCCCTTAGTTTTTCCATTTAAATATCTCAGACGTTTATATTCTATAGCTGCTATAGGAACAATCAGTTAGTCCGTCTGTCTGTTGCAACGCAAATTAGTCCCCCAGTTATTGAGCTATCTTCATGAAACTTTGCTCACAAGCTTCTTATTTCTGCCCTCTTTAAATAAGTCGGAACGGGCCAGATCGGACTGATATATCGTATAGCTGTCATGGAGCCTATCGGCCGATTTTCGTTATATTTCAAGATATAGCTATCAGGCTTACCACATCCAAATCTAAGTGGGTCCCTAATAATAAAGTTCGAAATCGAACATTTATAACTTATAACGATCAACGATCGGTCTAATGAAGGTTAATGTTGCAATTTTATGGAAAGCTGAGTACTATTACATGTAGCTGTTAAACAAAAAATCATATAGCTGTCAAACGTATTTTTGAATAAGAACTTTCCAAATTTAGATTTTATGACCATATATGCGGTATTTCAAAAACAAAACAGGTTTGCATACAAAAACCCTGATTTCAGTCGATTGTTCCTATGGCAGCTATATGTTATAATGGTCCGATTTTGATACAATTTTGACAGCACATTAAAAACGTAATAAGAATAGGATTTGCCAAATCTTGTTGCAATATCTTGAAAAACAACAAAAATCGGCCGATAGCTTCTATGACAGCTATACGATATATCGGTATATCGATATATCGGCTCGTTCCGACTTATTTACAGCCTACAGCAATAAGAAGCTTGTGTGCCAAGTTTCATGAAGATAGCTCAAAAACTTTTTTGTATCTTATATTTTTTTATACCCTTGCAGAGGGTGTATTAATTTTAGAAGTTTGCAACGCACCTTAGGAGACATCTCCGACCCTATAAAGTATATATATTCTGAATCAGCATCACCAGAGGAGTCGAAAAATGGATGTCCGTCTGTCCGTCCGTCCGTCCGTCCGTCTGTTGCAACGCAAACTAGTCTCTCAGTTTTTGAGCTATCTTCATGAAACTTGGCACACAAGCTTCTTATTGCTGTAGGCTGTAAATAAGTCGGAACGAGCCAGATCGGACCGATATATCGTATAGCTGTCATAGAAGCTATCGGCCGATTTTTGTTGTTTTTCAAGATATTGCAACAAGATTTGGCAAATCCTATTCTTATTACGTTCTTAATGTGCTGTCAAAATTGTATCAAAATCGGACCACTATAACATATAGCTGCCATAGGAACAATCGGCTGAAATCAGGGTTTTTGTATGCAAACCTATTTTGTTTTTGGAAATACCGCACATTATCAATACTTTTTAATGTTATACAGTAACCCGCCCTTAGTTTTTCCATTTAAATATCTCAGACGTTTATATTCTATAGCTGTTATAGGAACAATCAGTAAGTCCGTCCGTCTGTTGCAACGCAAACTAGTCTCTCAGTTTTTGAGCTATCTTCATGAAACTTGGCACACAAGCTTCTTATTGCTGTAGGCTGTAAATAAGTCGGAACGAGCCAGATCGGACCGATATATCGTATAGCTGTCATAGAAGCTATCGGCCGATTTTTGTTGTTTTTCAAGATATTGCAACAAGATATGGCAAATCCTATTCTTATTACGTTCTTAATGTGCTGTCAAAATTGTATCAAAATCGGACCAATTTAACATATAGTTGCCATAGGAACAATCGGCTGAAATCAGGGTTTTTGTATGCAAACCTGTTTTGTTTTTGGAAATACCGCACATTATCAATACTTTTTAATGTTATACAGTAACATGCCCTTAGTTTTTCCATTTAAATATCTCAGACGTTTATATTCTATAGCTGTTATAGGAACAATCAGTCAGTCCGTCTGTCTGTTGCAACGCAAATTAGTCCCCCAGTTATTGAGCTATCTTCATGAAACTTGGCACCCAAGCTTATTATTGCTGTAGGCTGTAAATAAGTCGGAACGAGCCAGATCGGACCGATATATCGTATAGCTGTCATAGAAGCTATCGGCCGATTTTTGTTGTTTTTCAAGATATTGCAACAAGATATGGCAAATCCTATTCTTATTACGTTCTTAATGTGCTGTCAAAATTGTATCAAAATCGGACCAATTTAACATATAGCTGCCATAGGAACAATCGGCTGAAATCAGGGTTTTTTTGTATGCAAACCTGTTTTGTTTTTGGAAATACCGCACATTATCAATACTTTTTAATGTTATACAGTAACCCGCCCTTAGTTTTTCCATTTAAATATCTTTAAACTTGGCACACAAGCTTCTTATTGCTGTAGGCTGTAAATAAGTCGGAACGAGCCAGATCGGACCGATATATCGTATAGCTGTCATAGAAGCTATCGGCCGATTTTTGTTGTTTTTCAAGATATTGCAACAAGATTTGGCAAATCCTATTCTTATTACGTTCTTAATGTGCTGTCAAAATTGTATCAAAATCGGACCACTATAACATGTAGCTGCCATAGGAACAATCGGCTGAAATCAGGGTTTTTGTATGCAAACCTGTTTTGTTTTTGGAAATACCGCACATTATCAATACTTTTTAATGTTATACAGTAACCCGCCCTTAGTTTTTCCATTTAAATATCTTTAAACTTGGCACACAAGCTTCTTATTGCTGTAGGCTGTAAATAAGTCGGAACGAGCCAGATCGGACCGATATATCGTATAGCTGTCATAGAAGCTATCGGCCGATTTTTGTTGTTTTTCAAGATATTGCAACAAGATATGGCAAATCCTATTCTTATTACGTTCTTAATGTGCTGTCAAAATTGTATCAAAATCGGACCAATTTAACATATAGCTGACATAGGAACAATCGGCTGAAATCAGGGTTTTTGTATGCAAACCTATTTTGTTTTTGGAAATACCGCACATTATCAATACTTTTTAATGTTATACAGTAACCCGCCCTTAGTTTTTCCATTTAAATATCTCAGACGTTTATATTCTATAGCTGTTATAGGAACAATCAGTAAGTCCGTCCGTCTGTTGCAACGCAAACTAGTCTCTCAGTTTTTGAGCTATCTTCATGCCCGCCCTTAGTTTTTCCATTTAAATATCTTTAAACTTGGCACACAAGCTTCTTATTGCTGTAGGCTGTAAATAAGTCGGAACGAGCCAGATCGGACCGATATATCGTATAGCTGTCATAGAAGCTATCGGCCGATTTTTGTTGTTTTTCAAGATATTGCAACAAGATATGGCAAATCCTATTCTTATTACGTTCTTAATGTGCTGTCAAAATTGTATCAAAATCGGACCAATTTAACATATAGCTGACATAGGAACAATCGGCTGAAATCAGGGTTTTTGTATGCAAACCTATTTTGTTTTTGGAAATACCGCACATTATCAATACTTTTTAATGTTATACAGTAACCCGCCCTTAGTTTTTCCATTTAAATATCTCAGACGTTTATATTCTATAGCTGTTATAGGAACAATCAGTAAGTCCGTCCGTCTGTTGCAACGCAAACTAGTCTCTCAGTTTTTGAGCTATCTTCATGCCCGCCCTTAGTTTTTCCATTTAAATATCTTTAAACTTGGCACACAAGCTTCTTATTGCTGTAGGCTGTAAATAAGTCGGAACGAGCCAGATCGGACCGATATATCGTATAGCTGTAATAGAAGCTATTGGCCGATTTTTGTTGTTTTTCAAGATATTGCAACAAGATTTGGCAAATCCTATTCTTATTACGTTCTTAATGTGCTGTCAAAATTGTATCAAAATCGGACCACTATAACATGTAGCTGCCATAGGAACAATCGGCTGAAATCAGGGTTTTTGTATGCAAACCTGTTTTGTTTTTGGAAATACCGCACATTATCAATACTTTTTAATGTTATACAGTAACCCGCCCTTAGTTTTTCCATTTAAATATCTCAGACGTTTATATTCTATAGCTGTTATAGGAACAATCAGTCAGTCCGTCTGTCTGTTGCAACTCAAATTAGTCCCCCAGTTATTGAGCTATCTTCATGAAACTTGGCACACAAGCTTATTTTTGCTGTAGGCTGTAAATAAGTCGGAACGAGCCAGATCGGACTGATATATCGTATAGCTGTCAAAGAAGCTATCGGCCGATTTTTGTTGTTTTTCAAGATATTGCAACAAGATCGGACCGATATATCGTATAGCTGTCATAGAAGCTATCGGCCGATTTTTGTTGTTTTTCAAGATATTGCAACAAGATTTGGCAAATCCTATTCTTATTACGTTCTTAATGTGCTGTCAAAATTGTATCAAAATCGGACCAATTTAACATATAGCTGCCATAGGAACAATCGGCTGAAATCAGGGTTTTTGTATGCAAACCTGTTTTGTTTTTGGAAATACCGCACATTATCTATACTTTTTAATGTTATACAGTAACCCGCCCTTAGTTTTTCCATTTAAATATCTTTAAACTTGGCACACAAGCTTCTTATTGCTGTAGGCTGTAAATAAGTCGGAACGAGCCAGATCGGACCGATATATCGTATAGCTGTCATAGAAGCTATCGGCCGATTTTTGTTGTTTTTCAAGATATTGCAACAAGATTTGGCAAATCCTATTCTTATTACGTTCTTAATGTGCTGTCAAAATTGTATCAAAATCGGACCACTATAACATGTAGCTGCCATAGGAACAATCGGCTGAAATCAGGGTTTTTGTATGCAAACCTGTTTTGTTTTTGGAAATACCGCACATTATCAATACTTTTTAATGTTATACAGTAACCCGCCCTTAGTTTTTCCATTTAAATATCTCAGACGTTTATATTCTATAGCTGTTATAGGAACAATCAGTCAGTCCGTCTGTCTGTTGCAACTCAAATTAGTCCCCCAGTTATTGAGCTATCTTCATGAAACTTGGCACACAAGCTTATTTTTGCTGTAGGCTGTAAATAAGTCGGAACGAGCCAGATCGGACTGATATATCGTATAGCTGTCAAAGAAGCTATCGGCCGATTTTTGTTGTTTTTCAAGATATTGCAACAAGATCAGACCGATATATCGTATAGCTGTCATAGAAGCTATCGGCCGATTTTTGTTGTTTTTCAAGATATTGCAACAAGATTTGGCAAATCCTATTCTTATTACGTTCTTAATGTGCTGTCAAAATTGTATCAAAATCGGACCAATTTAACATATAGCTGCCATAGGAACAATCGGCTGAAATCAGGGTTTTTGTATGCAAACCTGTTTTGTTTTTGGAAATACCGCACATTATCTATACTTTTTAATGTTATACAGTAACCCGCCCTTAGTTTTTCCATTTAAATATCTTTAAACTTGGCACACAAGCTTCTTATTGCTGTAGGCTGTAAATAAGTCGGAACGAGCCAGATCGGACCGATATATCGTATAGCTGTCATAGAAGCTATCGGCCGATTTTTGTTGTTTTTCAAGATATTGCAACAAGATTTGGCAAATCCTATTCTTATTACGTTCTTAATGTGCTGTCAAAATTGTATCAAAATCGGACCACTATAACATGTAGCTGCCATAGGAACAATCGGCTGAAATCAGGGTTTTTGTATGCAAACCTGTTTTGTTTTTGGAAATACCGCACATTATCAATACTTTTTAATGTTATACAGTAACCCGCCCTTAGTTTTTCCATTTAAATATCTCAGACGTTTATATTCTATAGCTGTTATAGGAACAATCAGTCAGTCCGTCTGTCTGTTGCAACTCAAATTAGTCCCCCAGTTATTGAGCTATCTTCATGAAACTTGGCACACAAGCTTATTTTTGCTGTAGGCTGTAAATAAGTCGGAACGAGCCAGATCGGACCGATATATCGTATAGCTGTAATAGAAGCTATCGGCCGATTTTTGTTGTTTTTCAAGATATTGCAACAAGATCGGACCGATATATCGTATAGCTGTCATAGAAGCTATCGGCCGATTTTTGTTGTTTTTCAAGATATTGCAACAAGATTTGGCAAATCCTATTCTTATTACGTTCTTAATGTGCTATCAAAATTGTATCAAAATCGGACCAATTTAACATATAGCTGCCATAGGAACAATCGGCTGAAATCAGGGTTTTTGTATGCAAACCTGTTTTGTTTTTGGAAATACCGCACATTATCAATACTTTTTAATGTTATACAGTAACCCGCCCTTAGTTTTTCCATTTAAATATCTTTAAACTTGGCACACAAGCTTCTTATTGCTGTAGGCTGTAAATAAGTCGGAACGAGCCAGATCGGACCGATATATCGTATAGCTGTCATAGAAGCTATCGGCCGATTTTTGTTGTTTTTCAAGATATTGCAACAAGATATGGCAAATCCTATTCTTATTACGTTCTTAATGTGCTGTCAAAATTGTATCAAAATCGGACCAATTTAACATATAGCTGTCATAGGAACAATCGGCTGAAATCAGGGTTTTTGTATGCAAACCTATTTTGTTTTTGGAAATACCGCACATTATCAATACTTTTTAATGTTATACAGTAACCCGCCCTTAGTTTTTCCATTTAAATATCTCAGACGTTTATATTCTATAGCTGTTATAGGAACAATCACTAAGTCCGTCCGTCTGTTGCAACGCAAACTAGTCTCTCAGTTTTTGAGCTATCTTCATGAAACTTGGCACACAAGCTTCTTATTGCTGTAGGCTGTAAATAAGTCGGAACGAGCCAGATCGGACCGATATATCGTATAGCTGTCATAGAAGCTATCGGCCGATTTTTGTTGTTTTTCAAGATATTGCAACAAGATTTGGCAAATCCTATTCTTATTACGTTCTTAATGTGCTGTCAAAATTATATCGGACCACTATAACATATAGCTGCCATAGGAACAATCGGCTGAAATCAGGGTTTTTGTATGCAAACCTGTTTTGTTTTTGGAAATACCGCACATTATCAATACTTTTTAATGTTATACAGTAACCCGCCCTTAGTTTTTCCATTTAAATATCTCAGACGTTTATATTCTATAGCTGTTATAGGAACAATCAGTCAGTCCGTCTGTCTGTTGCAACGCAAATTAGTCCCCCAGTTATTGAGCTATCTTCATGAAACTTGGGACACAAGCTTATTATTGCTGTAGGCTGTAAATAAGTCGGAACGAGCCAGATCGGACCGATATATCGTATAGCTGTCATAGAAGCTATCGGCCGATTTTTGTTGATTTTCAAGATATTGCAACAAGATATGGCAAATCCTATTCTTATTACGTTCTTAATGTGCTGTCAAAATTGTATCAAAATCGGACCAATTTAACATATAGCTGCCATAGGAACAATCGGCTGAAATCAGGGTTTTTGTATGCAAACCTGTTTTGTTTTTGGAAATACCGCACATTATCAATACTTTTTAATGTTATACAGTAACCCGCCCTTAGTTTTTCCATTTAAATATCTTTAAACTTGGCACACAAGCTTCTTATTGCTGTAGGCTGTAAATAAGTCGGAACGAGCCAGATCGGACCGATATATCGTATAGCTGTCATAGAAGCTATCGGCCGATTTTTGTTGTTTTTCAAGATATAGCAACAAGATATGGCAAATCCTATTCTTATTACGTTCTTAATGTGCTGTCAAAATTGTATCAAAATCGGACCAATTTAACATATAGCTGCCATAGGAACAATCGGCTGAAATCAGGGTTTTTGTATGCAAACCTGTTTTGTTTTTGGAAATACCGCACATTATCAATACTTTTTAATGTTATACAGTAACCCGCCCTTAGTTTTTCCATTTAAATATCTTCTAAACTTGGCACACAAGCTTCTTATTGCTGTAGGCTGTAAATAAGTCGGAACGAGCCAGATCGGACCGATATATCGTATAGCTGTCATAGAAGCTATCGGCCGATTTTTGTTGTTTTTCAAGATATAGCAACAAGATATGGCAAATCCTATTCTTATTACGTTCTTAATGTGCTGTCAAAATTGTATCAAAATCGGACCAATTTAACATATAGCTGCCATAGGAACAATCGGCTGAAATCAGGGTTTTTGTATGCAAACCTGTTTTGTTTTTGGAAATACCGCACATTATCAATACTTTTTAATGTTATACAGTAACCCGCCCTTAGTTTTTCCATTTAAATATCTCAGACGTTTATATTATATAGCTGCTATAGGAACAATCAGTCAGTCCGTCTGTCTGTTGCAACGCAAATTAGTCCCCCAGTTATTGAACTATCTTCACGAAACTTTGCTCACAAGCTTCTTATTTCTGCCCACTTTAAATAAGTCGGAACGGGCCAGATCGGACTGATATATCGTATAGCTGTCATGGAGCCTATCGGCCGATTTTCGTTATATTTCAAGATATAGCTATCAGGCTTACCACATCCAAATCTAAGTGTGTCCCTAATAATAAAGTTCGAAATCGAACTTTTATAACTTATAACGATCAACGATCGGTCTAATGAAGGTTCATGTTGCAATTTTATGGAAACCTGAGTACTATTACATGTAGCTGTTAAACAAAAAATAATATAGCTGTCAAACGAATTTTTTAATAAGAACTTTCCAAATTTAGATTTTATGACCAACACATCCTTTACAACACAAAGACATTTCCTCATAACATTTTGTGTTAAGTATATAAGAAATCCAGGTATATACAAAAGCATTAAAAGGTAGAATTATTTTTTTAAGCAGGTGTTTGATTCATAGCCTTAATCAGGTAAAACTCTCGACATCCTGTACTGTTATAATTGTTCAATAAATACCACAGAAACCAGCAGCAATCCAAATATATTTTATATTTTGTATAACTGCAAGGGTATGAAACCTTCGGCAAGCCGAAGGTAGCCTTGCTTTCTTGTTTACACTTGTATTTTGGCATTCACATTTAAATTCGTTATTAGCGCTTAATTGAGTGGCAGTTAATGTGAGCTAAAACAATAAAAATTACATCGTAACGCAATTTGCATTGCGAATAAATATTAATAATTCTATTACTTTAATTAATATAATAATTATTATTATTATTAATATTTATTACATTTTATAATAGTTAAATTTTGTAATTAATCATATAAAAAAGTTTTGCAATAGCTGCACAGTATACAGCAATAGCTGTATATATATATATATATATGACGGAGAAGATATAATATCTTCTCTATTGGTTGTAGTGCTTCTTGTATTGTGTAGTGAGTCCCCTTTTAAAATATTTCCAAGGCACGTGTGTCTCTTCGTTCTCTTCATCTTCTTCTATAATAACGAACGACTACACTTTTTCAAAGTTACCAGGGCCACACTCGATCTTACAAAAATCAAGACCTCACAATCAAAATACAACCCTGACACTCTTATCGATAAGTCTTCCATAAAACCCATCATCGATAAGGCGCCCTTTTCAAATCAACATCTCCATCTCCGACACGGCCATTCTGATATACTACACGTCCTCGTGTATGTGCTACACTCATTGTAAATCAGAAATTCACTCTGTATTTAAGCTTTAACATTTATTGTAAAATAACAATTCAACTTAAAAATTTCTTTCATTAACATTTTGGTCTCTTCGGTAACATAAATTCTAGTGTTCATTAACCTTTTTAAGGCTTTAACTTCTTCTTACTATTTTTTAAATTATCTTATTTCAATTGAAATTCTTCCTCAAATAATTCGTTGAATTTTCATATTTCAACTCAAAAGTTCTACACATATTTCTTCAGGTAAATTCATTTCAAATTCATTCATTTTTTTTTTTTTTTTTTTTTTTACATGAATTAAACTCTTATTAAACAACAACAAATCATATTTTTTTTCATTCATTTTCTTTTCTCGTTTAACTTTTTCATCTTCTTTTCTCTTTTTCTCTTCAAATATTATCTTTATCGAAATACCACTCCAGGGTCAGGTGCCGCCACGTAGCAATCGACAACCGCGTATCTCAATACACCTTCCGCCATTCGACTGTCTATTTCAACAGCTTCCATAACCATCTCTTTCAACGGCTTTACTACTGTCTATTTCAACAGCTTCACTACTGTCTATTTCAACAGCTTCACTACTGTCTATTTCAACAGCTTCACTACTGTCTGTTTCAACAGCTTCAATACTGTCTATTTCAACAGCTTCACTACTGTCTTTTTCAACAGCTTCACTACTGTCTGTTTCAACAGCTTCACTACTGTCTTTTTCAACAGCTTCACTTGGCGGGCTATCCTCGATCTCAAGCTCGTTTGGCACCTCCCCATTTGGTAATCTTCTTAATCTTTCATGCGCGTATTTATACCGTCTGTTACTTTTCATACTCTTTAACATATATCTGTCGTTCTCTAATACCTCAGTTATCTCGAATGGACCTCTATATTTAGGATCTAATTTAGTCTGGTTTCTTTCACTATTATTGAGCAACACAAAATCTCCTACCCTAAATTTAACTATTTTAGCCCTGCTTTTATCAAATCTTTTCTTCTCATTCTTTCCTGATTTTTCTATATTTTGTAAAGCCTGGGCTCTTATCTCAGTCAAATTAATTTCTGCGTTTGAGTCATGAATGGGAACAAGGCCTAACGGACGAGCAACCTTTCCCATTAATAATTCTAAAGGACTCGCTTTAGTTATCTTATTAGCAGTGCAATTAATGGCTAGCTGCACGTCGCCCAATGCCTCTTGCCACGATCGGGAACTTGTTTCTACCGCTGTTAGTAAATTTTTCAGAGTACTCATAACTCTCTCGACCTGTCCATTACCACGGCTTGCTCCTGTTGCTATTAAATGTAGTTTTATCTTTTGTGAAGAGCAAAACTCAACAAACCTAGCACCTGTGAAACTTCTCCCCTGATCAGCCACTACGCGAATAGGGACCCCAAACAAGGAAATCAAAGATTTCAATGCCATCACGCAAGATTCTGCACTTAATGTGTAAGTGTGATAAAGGTAAACATATTTGGTGAACGCATCGATTTGTACAATTACATATTCTTTACGATCACTTTTACCACTAAGCTTGCCTGATATATCTACGTGTATAGTATGCCATGGAATATTAACTTTAGGAATAGGATGTAATTCCATCTGTACTTTCCCTGAAGCTGATTTGGAAACTCTGCATGTTATGCAATTTTCAACAAATCTTCGAACGTATTTGGCCATGCCCTCAAACCAATAGTAATCGTATACTTTGTCAAGCGTTTTCTCCCATCCCAGATGCATTATGGATTCATGTACTTGGTTAATAACCGACCATTTAAATCCCCGAGGTACTACTGGTGAACAAAGGGTCTTGCCATTCCTTTGGATAATCCTGTACAAAACTCCAGCCCTCAACTCATATGTCTTGGACAAATCCAATGAGAATTCATCATTGTTCAACTTGGAAATAATATCTACTATATCTGGATCTTTCTGTTGTTCTGCATGAATCCAATCTTCAGATACTTCGGTTAGTTCGATTCGCTTTTCAACAACCTTTGCATATTCAGGGGAGTTTTTTGGAGGAAGTGGATTTCTGGAAAAGAAATCAGCATGGGCCATACGTTTGCCTTCTCTATATTCTATATCAAAATCAAATGTTTGTAAATATGCCCACCAACGGTAAACTCTGGGCAACAACTCAATCTTGTTTCGAGATGATTTTAGCGAATTACAATCCGTGAATATTACAAATTTTCTACCATGTAAGTAGTGTCGAAAATGCTTAACAGCATTGACCACAGCAAGTGTTTCTAATTCGTATGAAGTATATTTAGATTCGCATGGACTTGTTGTCTTACTATAATACTCCACTACATACGGTTTATGGTCAATTCTATGCAAGAGTATGGCACCATATCCGATTGCACTTGCATCGGTGTGCAACTCGATCGGATACTGAGGGTCGAAGATCATCAAGACTGGCTTATTTGTTAGAATGTAAATAATTTTCTTACGAATCTCCTCATGGTCTATGTTCCACTTGAACTTATTTTTCTCGGAGGTTAGAAAATATAGAGGCTTCATTAGCTGTGAAAATCCGGGAACGAACTGTCGGAAATATGTCGCCAAACCGATAAACTGTCTTAATGTTGTTACCGACCTAGGAGGTGGCAAGGCATTCAAAGATTCTATTTTTCGCGAATTCGGCCTAATCTCACCCGCCCTCACTTCAAATCCTAAATATTGGACAGCAGTCCTTAAGAAGAAACATTTTTCGACATTGAATGAGAACCCAGCCTTTGTTAAAATGTCCAAAACAATCTTTAGCCTCTCATAAGCGGTTTCCTTGGTTGGGGCTACAATCATTATGTCGTCCATGTACACAATGACATACGAATAAGCTATCTCACCTAACGCCTTCATGACGGCTCTTTGGAAAACTGATGGGGCATTCTTGAGTCCAAATGGCATCGACAGGAACTCGTACTGTCCGTCAGGGGTGACGAAAGCTGTGTATTCGACAGAGTTCGGATGCATGGGGACTTGATAATACCCACTTGCCATGTCCAAACAGGTAAAGAACTTTGCACCACGCAGCCTGGCTATCTGATCAGCTATTAAGGGTAACGGAAACTTATCGGCAACAGTATTTGAGTTAAGTTCTCTATAGTCAACACAAAGCCTGGCTGATCCGTTCTTCTTCTTTACCAATAAAACAGGGCTCGCAAAGGGGGAACTACTCGGTCTGATAACTTTGTACTCTAATAGCTCTTGAATTTTGCTTCGGACTACATCTCTCTCACTGGGACTCAATCTATATGGTCTTCTCTGTACAGTTTTGGTCTCGTCGATCAATCGAATTATCATTTCACCTGAATTAACACGAGTCTGTGGCGTTCCCTTTATAAACGAATCTGTGTAAGATTTTAACAGTGTTATTACTTCGTTTTTGTCTTCACCATATACATCACTCTCTATCTTATCAAATAAGTTGTCTTCTACTGTAGAGCACGTATTTACTGTTTTTGATTTAATTATTTCAACTCCCTCACAAGACACCATTGCAACGTATCCCTGAGCTAAAACTTCTCGTCCTAGTACCATATTATTTGACATACAATCATCTGGTATTACATGAAATATTACATTTAGACTATTTCCATTAATAAGGACATTATTATCAATTTGCATTGTGCTACAAACATTAGCATTTCCAATTCCTTTCAAACTTACAACATTATTTAGTCTTTTTCCACTTAGCTTGTTTGAGAAACTCTCTTTAACTAATGAGCACTCCGATCCCGAATCAAAAATAATTGGAAAGTTCTCACCTCGCAACAGCATACTTGTTTTTGGCTCTTCTACCACGCACAGCTCAGCCCTCTTTTCGTTCCGCGATCCAGCTCCACCAGTTAACATGTTCTTTGGGCATTGTGAAGCTATATGGCCTTGCTCCTGGCAACGATAGCAAGTTACGCTGCCCTTAAAATGTTGTTGAAACGGTTGGTTTCCTCGTTGATCCTGCCTCGGCATACCAGTGCTCTGCTTCCTGTTTCTGCAATCAGCCATTTTGTGGCCCATGTTACCACAACGATGACACTTTATTGAAGAAAACTTGGTTCGCTTTGCTCCAGATTCCTCGTTTCCCATATGCTGCGTACGCTTGTCAAACGCAAAGACCTGCAACTCGGCTTGTAACTCACGTCTGGTCTTGATATCCGCAGTGTATGTTATTCGTTGCAGTCGTCGATCAACGTTGGCCAAATGTCCCAGGACCACAGATACAGCAATCCTCTCAGCGTCGAAGCCCTTCCATTTGCAAACGAGTGATGTCACCAAGCGACTAGCATATATCGCAAGGCACTCACCGTTGCTGGGGCGACCGTTTAATAATTGTAAAAACATGGCGGCCGGCGTCTCAATTTTTGCATAGCGTTGCTGAAATAACTGCTTAAATTCCAGCCATGTTACTCCTGTGTAACATATTTGAGAGAGCCATTGGGACGCGCTTCCTTCCAGCGATTTTGTTAGTGCCAGAATTAGAGCACTACCTTCCAGTGGGTTTTCACTTAAAACAATATCAACGGTTTCACACCATTGAGTGGCGTCGGCGCCCGAAGTCTCGGCATTGAATTTTGGCAATATGACGCCGCCATTTTGTGCCGGCTCTCGTACCGACGCTTGCAAAGTTTTTGCCAATTCCAGGAAACTTTGGCTTTGCTGCTCCATCAAAATGCGAAGTTGATCTTCCATGTTTCGTTGGCGAGAATTATATCCCACTTCTGATGACGGAGAAGATATAATATCTTCTCTATTGGTTGTAGTGCTTCTTGTATTGTGTAGTGAGTCCCCTTTTAAAATATTTCCAAGGCACGTGTGTCTCTTCGTTCTCTTCATCTTCTTCTATAATAACGAACGACTACACTTTTTCAAAGTTACCAGGGCCACACTCGATCTTACAAAAATCAAGACCTCACAATCAAAATACAACCCTGACACTCTTATCGATAAGTCTTCCATAAAACCCATCATCGATAAGGCGCCCTTTTCAAATCAACATCTCCATCTCCATCTCCGACATATATATTTTTTTTTTTTTTTTTTTTTTTTTTTTTTTTTTTTTTTTTTTTTTTTTTTTTTTTTTTTTTTTTTTTTTTTTTTTTTTTTTTTTTTTTTTTTTTTTTTTTTTTTTTTTTTTTTTTTATAATTTTTTTTTTTTTTTTTTTTTAATTTTTTTAATTTTTTTTTTTTTTTTTTTTTTTTTTTTTTTTTTTTTTTTTTTTTAAAATAAAAAAATTTTAAAATTATTTTTTTAGAGGGGTTTCGTTTATTGTTTTTTTTTTTTTTTTTCTTTTTTTTGACGTTGATACATTGAATGTTTAATCAAGTTGTCCATGCAAAACCAAGCCGATGCTTGTTACGCGCGGATCTCAGACACAGCGAATGTCCACCTCCAACCCAACCGACCGAGGGGCACAGTCGTCTGACGTACGACTCGAAACGCGAAATAGAGAACGCGGGCATGCAAAGATACACGAGATAGAATAGAGTTTCGAGGAAAGATTACTTAATTTCTAGATAGGTAAGACAGAATTTCAAATTTTAGGCATGCAACAGAGGAAGCGTTGGAAAAAAGATAGTAAAGATTATTATAGTTCAGAAATAATACCCTAAACGGATCGTGAAGGGCATAGTTCGACCTACAATTAGTAAGAGTTAGTGATAAGTAGTTACGCACGATCCATATTCCAGAATTGGACGAACAAGTGAGGTGTGGAGGGTCTTTGTTACACAAAGATCGTCAAACTCCTTAGACCATCTCTTAATAAAGCCAAGCAAACCCATGGCTTTATTGATCATATGGAAAATATGTTCAGAAAACTTTAGTTAGTTTAGTCCCAACGGACCCCAAGATCATCAACTAGAGTAATTCTTTCTAAGACACAATCACAAAGAGTGCAGGAAACGTACTTTGAACTGGCTCGATAGAATGTCATCAGCTTGCATTTGGAGCTGTTCAGGTTTAAGAAATTTGAACAACAACAGGAATGAAAAATATTTAGGCCGGCATGTAAGTAAGAGTGACAGTAGTCATCTTTAAATTGATAACAAAGCTTGACTTCGTCTGCATTGAGAGTACGGAGGTTGTGTATGACCAAAGGGAGGTCATTGATGAAAAGCTACCCTGAGGAACGCCAGATGTGGCATGAAGAAGGTGTGAAAATACATTTTTAAAGAGAACTCTTTGGTTTCTGCCATCAGATAAGTCACAATTCAATTAAGAAGTTTTGGTGTGAAGCCTAAGAGGGAATGCAAGGAGGGAATGATTTACTGAGTCAAAAGCCTTACGGAAATCAGTGTAAATAACATCAGTTTGAAGATTTTTCTGAAAACCTTTAATAACAAAGGTTGTCAGCTCAAGTAAATTTGTCGTAATTGAGCGACGTTTTATAAATCCGTGCTGAGAAGGCGATATGACGGATCTACAGAAAGGTTGCAAGTGAGGAGTTAAAACATGCTCGAAGAATTTAGGTATAGCCGACAATTTAGAGATACCTCTATTATTGCTTGCTTCAGACTTACTGCCCTTCTTAAACAAGGGAATGATAAAAGATTCCTTCCATGTGGAAGGAAAGGATGAAGTATCTAAGGACAGCGAAAATAGTTTGAGCAATGGCTTACTTAAGGAGTAGGCACAGAACCGAAGTACATAAGCGGGAACACCGTCGGGACCTGGTGAAAAAACTGGTTTAACCAAGTGAAGATCCTTAACAAGTGAACTTTCGTTTATAATAGGGGTGTAGATACCATTTGAGCAAGGAATGTTGTACGCATAGAAAATAAATCTTTTGTGTAGTAGGCGAATACGTGGCTTGAAAAAACCTAGCAAACATATCGGCCATGGCTTGGTTGGTACCTGCAGTGGTATTTTCGAATGAAAACTTGGAAGGGAACACAGAAGATTTACGCTTCATGTAATATTTATTGAAATATTAGGTAATTGTACATATAAGAAAGTACAAATATTAAGTTTAGTTTAGTTTAGTTCTTCTAAGTTCTCCTTAGTTCTTCAAAAAACGACATTGACCGACCGTCGTCTTTGCTACAAAAATTCTTTATTAAAAGACAAACCGACTTGCTTGCCTTTTACAACAACTTAACTTCCGACTTTATCTTGCGACTTCTTGACTTCAACTTCAACAACTAACTCCTCGATTATTCTTTACTGCAACTCTGCTTCTATCGATAGGCCCTGCAGCGTTGCCACCCGTAGTACCCTCAAGCTGCCATCACCTCTATTGTTTACATTCGGCCATCCTGCTCATCATCGTCTGTCCCAGACGATAAGTCATCCTCGTTGTTTTCAGCATACTTCCATAGCTTCATGTTATCAGCATTCGTATGCGTTTTGTTGGGACCTTCTCCTTGGGCTGCTTTTCGAACTTCATATCTGTCATTACGCTTTGCCTTTGTTACTTCATATGGTCCAAGAAAAGTGCTTGCTAACTTCTTTCCCGCAACGAACTGAGTACGCTTTACTGCCACCAGATCACCTTCCTTGTATATGACATCTCCTTTGCGCTTTTTATCGTAGTTTTTCTTATAAAGATCTTGAGCCTTTTGTATTTGCTCCCTAGCCGTCTGTCGTAATGCCTCTCTCTCTTTGTCGAATTTTTCAAGCATTTCAATTTCTAAAAGTTCCAATAATCTATCACTCAATTTAGTTTTCATTTTTAGTCCAAACATTATCTCGAAAGAGATAAGAGATGCTCTTTGTAGAGCAACTTATATGGGAATTCATAGCTTTTTGCACCTGCGAGGTAAACTTATACCACTTTGAAGAATCTTCGGCCGACAATTTACAGATAATTGACAAGATAGATCTATTAATTCTCTCTACCTGCCCGTTTCCTCTGGGCACACCAGTTGTTGTTAAAACATGCTCTATTCCATTTGTTTTGGCGTAATCGTGAAACGCATCTGATGTAAAAGCAACTCCTCTGTCTGTTATTATTCTGGTCGGATTACCAAAGACTTTTCACCACTCTTCCATTTTTTTCACGACTTCGTCAGCTCCAGTTGATTTTGTTGTAAAAATCCACACGAATTTTGAAAATCCATCAACAAGTGCGAAGATGTACTTATACTGTTTCGACGACGCGTCCATCGGTCCTAAATGATCAGCATGCAAAGTGTGTAACGGTTTGTCACCTTTCTCAATACAGAATAAAAGTCCGTCCTGTTTACCCAGCTTCTTGTTGGAAATAATACACGGAATACATGTCCTAATAAATGTTGTGACCTTGCGCTCCAAATGTGGAATCCAAAACTGCTGTTCTATAGAATGAATGGTCTTCTGACCCGCAAAATGTCCAACTCCGTGAGCTTCACTTATGATTTCACGTTCCATTAGTTTAGGTACAACAAGCAAATCATTTCCTTTGATAAGCTTGAACAGAATTCCTCCCTTCAGTTTGAAGTCGTTGTAGGGCCGTTCTTCCAAAACTGTGCATATAGCCTGAATATATTCATCTTTTTGTTGGGCAGCTTTCAACCGACATGATATCTCAGCTGATACAAAGAAGACGTCGCTGGCATACCGACTAAGACAATCCACATGACACATTTTCTCACCCGCTCGATGCTCCGCCTCGAAGTCGAAGTCTGCCATGTATAAAATCCATTCTGCTACCTCCCGTGGAACGTCTCTCTTTCGAATGGTTTGTGTGAGAGCTATGTTGTCCGTAACCAGCTTAAAGGGAACGCAAAGCAAATAATGCCGAAATTTTTTCATAGCCAGATAGGCTGCTTTTATTTCCAAAATGTAGCTATTTCGTCCAGAGCGTACTTCGAAGCGTCTGTGTGCAATTCCGTCAATGCACCTCTACAATGCACCTAACAGGCTGCATATTCCTTGGACTCAAACTCAAAAGTATCATCCTTCTTTAAAAGATTGGTCAAGGGTCGTGCAATAATGGAATAGTCTTTCAAAAACTTTCTGAAGAATCCTGTTAGACCCAAAAAGGATTGGAATGCTTTTACATTCTTAGGTACTGCAAACTGCTTCACGGCAACTGTTTTCTCTTTGCCAGGCCAAATCTTTCCATCTTGTACTGTGTGTCCCAAAAAGTTGATTTTGTGTTCAAGAAAATGGCATTTCTTCCATTTTATACGCAAACCGAACTTAGCCGACTCAGAAAGCACCAACTTGAGTTTCTCAATACATTCGTTGATCGTCTGGCCATATATGATTATATCATCCATATAAATTTGTAGAATGTCCCGTGATACAAAATCTTGAAAAATGTGGTTTATAAATCTTATAAATGCCGCAGAAGAATTACAGAATCCGAACGGCGTCCTATTAAACTCCTTCTTTTGTGATGAACGCAGTGTTTTTTCGACTTGATTCTTCTACAGGGACGTGAAAATAGCCGTTCTCTAAGTCCAATGATACAAACACCTTTGCGGCTTGCAGCTTTTCAAGTACATCCTCTATTATTGGCACAGGAAAACAATCCTTGAGCACCATGCTGTTTAACTGACGATAGTCAATACAGATTCTGTTTGTTCCGTCTTTTTTCTTCACAACGACGGTTCGGCTGGCGAAGCTTGATGTAGATGGACGAACGATTTCTCCTTTTAACCACTCGTCGACGTGCTTCTTAATGGCTTCGGCTTCGACTGGAGGATGACGACTTGGTTGATGACGAAATGGTTTAATCCGGTACAACTCGTAGCTGAACAGGTGACTCAGCGAGCGGCAATGTTGGCTGATATTCCTCTATCAGATTCCGTATCATGGGTGCATACTGCGTAGGAGCATTCACATTACTTTCAGCACAACCATAATTCTGAATACTTATCTGATTTATGTCAGCTATTTCCGGGCAAGCTGACAACAACGCAAACTTGAATCCATTTGCATCCAGTGTAAATTTAAATTTTGTGAGAAAGTCATATCCAAGTAGAGCATCATTTTCTATTTTTTCGTCCGCCACCACGATGAAATTTTGCATAGTCTCCATGTCGTCTATTTGAACAGCTCCGGTAAACACACCCAGCGGTACAGTGCCCGTATTGCCCAAGCCACGCAACACAGAATGACATGGACTCAGCATAAAATCCACTAGCTTCTTGTACAGCGAATGCTTTAGGATCGAGACATCAGCACCCGTGTCAACCAGGCACGTAACTTCAACTCCATTAATTAAAATGCTTTTCAATCGTTTGTCATCCTTGCCAACTTGCACTAAATTCACTGACTGCGGGCAACTCGTTGAAATATGGCCAGTAGCACCACACTTGAAGCACTCCAACATCACAATCTTTCTTCATATGTTGCGACGATCCACAATTGAAGCACCGAGCTGCCTTTTTATTGTTGTTGTGATTTTGCTGGCCACTATAATTCTGTTTCTCTTTCGTGCTCTTATCAACCAGTTCAAAATTTTCATACCGCTCTTTAAGTTCATCATAAGTTGTACAAGCATGCATTATGAACTTATATTCGTTTTTGATGCTCAATCCTTTAACAATATAACGTATTACAGACTTTGTTTCAACATTACCCAGTGCGGCTATTTTCTTCATTTGCAAAATATATTCATGAAAATTCTCTGTTTGCAGTTTCTTCCTATTTGCCAGTTTTTCATGTACTTCTGCACTTCCCATTATTTGTTTAAATTCTTTCAACAGTGCTGCTTTTAATTCATCATACGATCCTACCAACTCCGATTCGAAGAATAACTGTGCTGTTTTTGTCATCTTTGACCGTGCTTGAGAATATTTTTGCCTCTCGTTTAATCCATACGCGTCAGCATTCAACTCGAAATTTTCAATCCAATTTTTGATCGGCACCGTCTCGCCGTGAAAATCTTCTACAACATTGCCAAAACATTCAATTGAGACTTTTGGCGTATTTTGCGCCACCTCATCAGCTTGAATTTTTAGGCTTAATAGTTGAATAATTTGCTGCAACTGTACTTGATTCTCCATGTCTTCTGTTTCTTCTTCTTGTGCTTGTCTTCGTGTATTCATTTGTCGCGACGTTTTTGGTGTTTCACCGTTATCTACTGTTGTCTCTTTCACACCCTTTCTGGCATTCGCTTTCGAGCGCGGCGCACTTGGCATTTGTCTCGCCGTTTTTAACCGTTACTTTTCTCGAAATTGCGCTCTGCGGCGCCAACACATACACACAAACGAAATTTAAGTTTTTTGACGCTATTTCACCACGACGTCAATTTTTGCACAGATAGTTGAGTTTATATGAATTGTTTGTTCAGCGGTTGAGCCCCCAAATGTAATATTTATTGAAATATTAGGTAATTGTACATATAAGAAAGTACAAATATTAAGTTTAGTTTAGTTTAGTTCTTCTAAGTTCTCCTTAGTTCTTCAAAAAACGACATTGACCGACCGACGTCTTTGCTACAACAATTCTTTATTAAAAGACAAATCGACTTGCTTGCCTTTTACAACTTAACTTCCGACATTATCTTGCGACTTCTTGACTTCAACTTCAACAACTGACTCCTCGATTATTCTTTACTGCAACTCTGCTTCTATCGATAGGCCCTGCAGCGTTGCCACCCGTAGTACCCTCAAGCTGCCATCACCTCTATTGTTTACATTCATATTAACAAAACCATAAAACTGTTTAGGGTTCTCAAGACCTACAACGAGCTAAATAGTTTTTATAACATTTCGCGTTAAGGACCGATAAACTTAATCGTGCAGCCAAAAACCGGGAAGAAGCTAAGCTGCAATTATTAATTTTATCTTTTTTAAATAACTAGATTTTAAATTTTTAAGGCAAGACAGCTCGTTTGTATACCATGCTGGCTTACTCGAGCATGTCTGATAGAAACGCGGTACACAAATATCAAAGAAAGAGTCAATGGACTTATAAAATATGCTTACCACTACTGAAATATCAGTAGTCGAGTAAAGCTCTGACCAGTCGCAGTTGGAAATTAAAAAGTTCAATAATACAAAGTCTGCTTTTCTAAAGCAGCATATACGTTTACACAGTTTTTCATATTTAACAAAACATACGCCTAAATCAAAAGTAGCTTCAAAAGTTCGATGATAAAAATCTTTTGGTAAAGAAAGTGGTTGAGTCCTTTTTAGAGACACCCTAGATGGATCAGATACGAAGCATAAACCCAAGGATCTGTTTCTAAAGTTTTTGATATGATTGACATGCGACAATGACATATCAAACATACCGTCGAATAGGTCATGCCGCCGAAAAGGCAATAAATAACTCTTATCAAGAATTGGTGTCCAGTCACATTTAGGAATATTAAAGTCACCAAGGACTATAAAATGATCCCTGTCTGATAACAGGTTGACAACAGCTTTTATTGTAGACAAGTGTTGCAAATAGACTGACAATTCCGATGCCGGCGGAATATATGAACAGGTTATAAAACAGAAAAAACCGGGAAAGTGTAATTTTACACAAATAAATTCAATACAATGTTGAATCTCCGGATGAAAAAGTTCCGATGATATGGCGGAGTTTACTGCAATCAGAATTCCCCCACCACGGCGGCTAGGTCGGTCAAGCCTGTAGGTTACATACTTACTTTGTAAAACTTCGGTGCTTTAAAATATCCGGTTTTAACCAAGTTTCAGTAAACACTAAAACATGGGTGGTGAAAGAAAGGCTGTTTATGAATAAATTAGAGAATTTGCTACATAATCCTCTAACATTTTGTTATGTAAGAAGAAAATTAGCGCTTAGTTTTTTGCGTTTTGTTTTTGACTCGAAGTTTCTGGGATTGGCAGTAAAAGACCTATCGGTTTCCGATTCTTTTTCCTTTTCGCTTCAAACTCTTTAACCATTACATGTTCTGGCCACAATTTTGGAGAACATATAATGGCTAGCAGTTCTGCCGGGACACTAATTTTAAAGGACTATATGTCCCTCTCATATGAGTATTTAAAATTTTCTACTTTCAACTCGACATCTTGTATTTTGGCTTGAATATAAGCCACTACATCTTGAGATGTAAGATCAGGGGCAAGACGGGAAACGAAAATTTGTTTCCTTAGTGGAACTCCTAACACCTATTTAGGCTCCACGGTTATTACACCTGTGGGATAGTTCATAAGAGCAAAAGAATTGGCAGTGAAATAAAGTTTAAAATGAATGTATAATTAATAAACTACAAACCACTGGGTAAAGACTGCAGGCGTGCACTCGCGGTTGTGAACGGATATGTTAAAGTTAAATTTAAATTATAATTTTAAAAGACAAACGCCGTTTGTTTGTTTGCAATCAAGAGATAAAAGCGGGGGGGTAGAAAAAAAACGCGTCCGTTCACTTGGAAGAAAAAAGCTTTTTGTTTTGTGAGATTATGTCGAAATCCAGACGTGATGGCGGCATTCCGACTCCGGCTTTCAATTCAGCGACCCAAATACAAACACTGCATATGCCGCACACTCAGCAATTTTTTTTTAAATCTTGAAAACTTTATAGCACGTTCTTGAAAATGTTACCTGTATTTCAGTTTTTAAAGCGGTCACGCATGTTACTTCTTAAGTACTCTATTGTTCTTGTTCAGCAGCTACGGTTTGCATATAAATTGTACAAAACTGTGCACTTTCATAAATTAAATTACACATCATATTGAATAAGAACCAATGTTACATCTGGCATCTCAATATGAATATTGAAATTATTTTTATTCTTATTAATAGCGCTTTAACTTTATCCCTAAATTTCATTTTCGACAGAAACCTCATTACGAAGCTAAAAGAGTTTCCAATACAACAATACATCCCATTGGACTCACACATACAGTTTCACAAGATTGCCGCGTGTACGGCGCTTTTCTTCTCGGTGCTGCACACCGTGGGACATATAGTAAACTTTTATCATGTTTCGACTCAGTCGCACGAAAACCTACGGTGTTTGACAAGAGAAGTGCACTTTGCGTCGGACTATAAGCCGGACATTACTTTCTGGCTCTTCCAGACAGTCACGGGAACCACTGGAGTACTTCTATTTATAATTATGTGCATTATATTTGTATTTGCTCATCCGACCATACGTAAGAGGGCATACAACTTCTTCTGGAATATGCACACTCTGTATATTGGGCTCTATTTGCTGAGTCTGATACATGGATTGGCGCGTCTGACAGGCCCACCGCGCTTTTGGATGTTCTTTTTTGGGCCAGGTATTATATATACTCTTGACAAGATTGTCTCTCTGCGTACCAAGTATATGGCCCTGGATGTCATTGAGACAGATCTATTGCCCTCAGATGTGATCAAAATAAAGTTCTACCGACCGCCCAATCTAAAGTATCTTTCTGGTCAGTGGGTGCGTTTGTCCTGCACAGCCTTCAGGCCCCATGAGATGCATAGCTTCACTCTGACTTCAGCTCCACATGAGAACTACCTAAGCTGTCACATTAAAGCACAGGGACCATGGACGTGGAAGCTGCGAAACTATTTCGATCCGTGCAATTATAGCCCAGAAGATCAGCCAAAACTACGAATAGAGGGTCCTTTCGGAGGCGGCAATCAAGACTGGTATAAATTTGAGGTAGCGGTTATGGTAGGTGGAGGCATTGGTGTTACACCCTACGCCTCTATACTGAATGATCTGGTTTTTGGCACCAGCACCAACCGCTACTCGGGTGTTGCCTGTAAAAAGGTTTACTTTCTGTGGATCTGCCCATCACACAAACATTTCGAATGGTTCATCGATGTGCTACGCGACGTGGAGAAAAAAGATGTGACCAATGTTTTGGAGATACATATCTTCATCACACAATTCTTTCACAAATTTGATTTGAGAACCACCATGCTAGTAAGTGGAACTATCCATTACACTTAAGTTAATGATAGACTATTTCACTTGGTTATCGATTCTTTAATTCCTATTTTTCAGTATATATGCGAAAACCACTTCCAGCGCCTTTCCAAGACCTCCATATTCACAGGTCTTAAGGCTGTCAATCACTTCGGACGTCCAGATATGTCCAGTTTTCTTAAGTTCGTGCAAAAGAAACATTCCTACGTAAGTTTCCATCCCAATGAAAACAAGAAAGAAAGCAGTTGGTTGCCGAATGTTTAATATCCTTGCAGTTTTCGATAAAAATATAACTTCGGTAAATTAATAATAAAAAAGTTTTTGTTGTAGCTTGATTAGCTGACATTGATTAAAAATACATTATTTAATGCTTGTCGCAAATATTTAGCCAAGGTTAAGGTCTATGTGCTGTCAACGTCACAGATTTGTTTCAAATTTTGTATATAGATAGTGTCTGAATAAAATTTAAATTATTTTTCGGGAGCTTCTAGTTTTATTTTTATATTTTATATTGCAAAATGTATGTATTTTGTAGTTGAATTTTTGTGTGGAGCTCTTAAAAGAACTTAACAATTTTTGAGGTAATAGTGTTCTACAATCATATTCGTTGGAAATAAAAGAAATACTACGCCGAATATTTTTTTTTCTAAATATTTCACCATCTCTAATTCTACTGGGGTCAACAATTTTCCTAACACACACACTTGTAATTTTCCTACAATATGCTTACATATGCAATATGTGTGACACAATGAGATGTTTTTTCTCAAAAATAGCCAGCAACAAGATACATGTAATTTTTGCAAATTTTAATTTTAAACGTAAAAAAACCTAGATGCGTCTGATAAATAATTTTTTTCAAAATTGACGATTAATCGAACACTGACTATTTAAGAAATTTAAACAAAAAACGATGATACTACTAGCTAATGGACAATTACCAAAATTAATATTTCCTCTGCAAGACTATACAATTAATTTTATAAAGTTGTCTTTCTATCCAATTAACTTCTCTTCCGTCTATTTACAGGTCTCGAAAATAGGAGTATTTTCTTGTGGACCCAGACCGCTTACGAAAAGTGTCATGTCTGCGTGTGATGAAGTGAATAAAACACGAAAATTGCCTTATTTCATACACCATTTCGAGAACTTTGGTTAGGCCGTGTATAAATTTATCTACACCCTTGCTTTCACCATTAATATGTACATATGCTTATCAGTTACACTGCTCGAAAGGCTTACAATCCCAACATACATACTAGGAAGAAAAATATGCTCATAAACATAAAAAATACATACACTGTATGCATATTACTTTGATAGATAATCTCTCACCAATAGATCACATCTTAATATATGCATTCTAAAAGCGTGCGTTTAAAATTGAGCTCCTACTTTCATACTTAAATCAAGTTTTATTTGTTATATTACCATTGATTTCATACTAAGCTAAACCAATAAAGCCTTCAGTCTATATTTTCAAAAACCTGTATGAAATATAATACATATATATACTTACAAGTATATAAATTAATGTGTATCTATAAATATATGTTATATATTTATTTATTTAAATCCTGATTTATTATCAGCTTATGTTAATTTCTGCCATGTTTATAAAAATTTTAATTTATTTTAAACATAAATAGAAGGGTACTTTTAGGTTTTTTAATTTTCGTCCAATTTTGAAATAGTATTAATTGTTAAAAACATATTTGGAATAATTCTGCCAATGTAGATTTCACTCTTAGACACAAAAAGTAAGTAATAAGGTATTCCTGGGAGTATTTGAAAACAAGTAATTTAAGCTTCAGTCGAACCTCGACAGTAATATTCTGCTTATTTCGACCATAATCCGTAATAAAAATGTCTTATTTCTCAAAAAAATTCAGCGTAAATTATTTTGCTGCATATAGCCTTCTCGTTCTCTGAGACATACTAGCGCAAATACGACGCCACAAGAGCATTAATTACAATAGTTTGCAAAATTAAAAAAAAAATGCTCTCCCTAATGTTAAATTTTCTTCTCAATCCCAATATAAGTATATTATCAGATATTAAAAAAGTTATCGATTTTTATATTAATTAAAAATTAAACTAGAAACAAAGGCTACCTTTGGCATGTTTTATACCATTGCAGTTTTTGTCTTTAGATTTTACCGATTATTACTTTTATTATTATATATATATATGGTGATGGTGATATAGATGGTGGTTATGAGCTTTATGAATTCTAACTACTGTAGAAATACCATTATTAACAAAAATCTTCAATTTGACTTAATTGTTCCTATGAAGCTATAAGATATAGTTGGCTGACATTAACGAAATGGTGCTTCTATCGTATGTATACTTTTAAATCAGAACGATGTGACAAGATATTTTTCATAATAAAACATGCCGAAGCTCAATCTCAACACAAACTTCATTTCGGACGATTTACATCTATGTTATAGTGGTTCGATTTTTATGAAAACTTGAGGAAGTGCCACAAATAAAGACGTTATTTATTTTTTATATCTATATAAATTGATATTTTTGGGTTTTGATTATTTAGTTCGCTACAATTTTGGTCACCGCAAAATGTTATAATGGTAACAGCTTTCACTTTGCAGAAGTTTTATTAAAAAACTGTTCATTATTTTCTAAAATATGATTAAAAGATTTACTTTTAGATAAAGCATTTATTGCTTAAATCAGTTCGGTAATTTTCGTAAAAAAAATTCCAAAGAAGTTTTTTTCTGCGCTGCAGGTGGTGGTAAGCCCCAAACAGCGTTACTTTTTTATTTTATCTGTTATTTTATTTGTCAATGTTTAGTGAGTGTGGCGCATGTGCCAGTATCAGCTGTTTTTGAAGCCAGCACATATCGACGTATATAAAACTTAACATAAATGCACATGGAAATATTAACGAACTATTACCACAGTATGCTTAGCGCAGAGTTACACATTAACAAATGGGTGCAAGACTGGTAAGTGAAGTTTGCTGACTCCAGGCAAGTAATGTCAAGTGACATAGATCCCGTTAGCCTTGTGCCTGCGGAGCCTGTTTTTCGTTTTATTAGTGAACACCTTGACTCAGATAGTCTCTTCAATGTATTGATGCCACTGATAGGAATCTATGGCCAAGACTTACTCGTTCGCCTACTCTGGGTGATGGGTGTGGCAAATGCCATTATCTCCTTCGAAAAATGGTCTGTATATACCTGTTCATGATTTAACAGCTACAATATATTATAATCTATTTAGGATCTATCCAGAAATGCGACCACTTTGGTGGTTACGCGAGCTCTATGTAAGTGAGAACGCTATTAGGCCGCATGTGGCACTGCAAACGTATGATCTGAGCTGTGAGACAAGTGGTGGAATGCCCTGTGACCATTCGATGTCCTTAACCGTTTTTTTTATGGTTGTCTGCTCAAAACTTTCCGAGAGTTGCCGGCTGAGGCGGCATTTGCGGATATTTTTGCATGGACTCTTTATATGCTGCACGCTTTGCATGTGGCTTAGTCGTCTCTATTTGGCCACAGAGTTCTTGCATCAATGCTTGCTGGGCACCTATCAAGCCTTTAGCACTTTTTGTCACTTTAAGCGAATTACGGATTACTTGTATTCGCGGGATCGGCGCTGGATGCTGTTGTTGGTTCTTTTGCTAATGTGTCTGGCAGTGGTAGTTTATTTTGCTAAGCTGCGCTTCGGCTATGATCCGCACTGGTCTGTGCGTCAGGCGTTTAAGTGGTGCCCGGAACCCACCTATATGCGACATGAAAGAAGTCCAATATTTCTTTTAACTCGAGATCTGGGCGTTTTAATGGGCATGGCCCTATCTTCACCTTTGACGCAATTGTATGTTTTCTTTATAATCTGAAAGCTTTTAAGGTATTCGCCTAAATATATGTATATTACCTGTTTATTTTAGGAAATCGGATAGTTCTAAGACCCAATGGCTTCGCCTGAAGGGCACTGCCATTTTGGTGATGTTCAACTATATACTGCGTTTAAGCACACCTAAGCAGTATGGGCGCCTTGCCTTTTTAACCTATGAATTTATGCGAAATACACTTTATTCTATGGCACTCATTGGGTTTCTGCCGAAGTTGTTAAGTTTAAGAGCCCAATGAATTGAGATAAAAATGTGTTAATATTGAAGTCACAGTGAGTTAAAAATGTGTATGTATATTGTGAAATTACTCATTTATCATTTATTTAAATATACATTAAAAAATTAAAAATAATGTTTTATTGATATAGTTTTAGTTAGATAGTTTTAAAGTATCCTTAAACCAAATGCTTCACAGCTAAAGTAAGTATCCAGAAGTGAAATAAAAGCCTTAGTGCTAAGCACTAACATATGCATCTAAAGATTTATTTTTAATCTTTATTTTCAATAATTTAATTAAGAATACACAACTCAAACTATACTATTATTATTAGTAACTTTATAATGGTGTTGTTATTAATAAAACTTAAACGAGTGCTTAAGTACATGCATTTTTGCTGCTTCGCATTAGCCGTAGTTTCGACATCATTAACCGATTTCAACTAGAAGTAATGGCAGCAGTTTTAATTATGTCGATAAATAGTTCTGTTTTCATTTATAAAATAATACATTGCGGCAAATTTAAATTAATTGAATTCGAATGGAAATGGGATAGGCTTAATGAGCTATACATATGTTTAATTTGTTTGACAACTTAAGATGTTGCTCGAGGCCCATATTAGTGTCGTAAACGCGTATTAAGCTATTCCTTAAACTATCTCTATATCTATCTGCAACCGCAGGACTCGACGATCATGTTAGGCAGCGTCTTAACGGTCGCTGTGTTGTTAGAATCCACGACAACCAACTGCAACGAGGAATACTGTTTGGCGGTACAACAGGGTATTAGATCAAGGGGTTTCCGTGTACCGTTCGATGAAAGTATTTTCTGCAACGAAAAAGAATTAGGTAAAAATTCAATTGCAGGTAAAGATTAAATTCAATCAGAAAAGGCATCTCTTTAACTCACCAACAAAGAGCTATGGTGCGAGGCCGCCTGGGCTACACTCGCAACGGAGCTGCATGACCCACGGCAGAAGAATGCATCGTAACCCTTCGGCTGCAGTATCCAGTTGTCCCAGCCGATGTCCGCGAATGAAATATACAATTTCTCTCGGCAGCATTCGGTTACACCACTAGAACAATTAATGTTGCGCTTCTGGCGTGATTTGGTTTGGCGGTTCTGTGTGTCGATCATTAGAAACGGTCTGTAGTTCCTGTCCACAGAAATTATCTCCTCCATTCTGGTTATGTCGCAAGACTCGCATGTGATCTGTATGAGGTGGCTGAGATCGTGGTTGCCAAACCAGCGCTTAATTGGCCACTCGATGTTTATTTTCATCCACTCATCTAAAATAAAAATGAACATGAAACTGTTGAGCGAAGTTTGTTTCTATTTCTATTACATATATTGAACTAAATTCTGTCGAGCGCTATAATGTGGAACGGCTGTCCCGAGTTGTCTTACATATTTTTATTATATTTTTGGGAAAGCTTTCTTTAAAATCTTTGATCTTTTTAATATATATTATATTAATATTAATGACAAGAGAAGTCATTTTTTTGTGACAGCTTTAATTTGCTTTTTATTATTGCCCAGATGTTTGCAACACACATATTAACCGACTTTTGTTTCTTTTTTATCAAGATATCGCAATAAAATTAAATTTAAATTATTTTAATAAAATTATAAACATACACAGCACTGACAGTGGGATCATAGTTATGCATAGGTAACACTATCAGAATGTTAACGAACTGAGTACACAGCTGTTAACAATGTATGTATTCGCTTTGTGATTATAACTTAGTTTAGCGCACATGTCGGCTATAGGAAGCAAAAGAATTGATGTTGGAAATTGCTTGTGTTTTAAAAATTCTGGCGAGTGGAAACCGACGCGTTGAAAGCGCTCAGCTCAAGTTTTTATTTTTGCTTTATTTTTAATCTGTTTTATTATTATTAGCACAGGTCGCAAATCTACTTGAAGCGACCCACGCAAATTGACCTGGCATCCTGTGGGATCAAAGTGCAACTTTTCGAGGACCAAAATTATTTTCTAAATCGTTGTAAAGTTATTCACCCACAATTCGACTAACAGAAACGGACGGCAAACAGGTTTCTATCGAGGTTTCTATCGCATAAATAGGCATTGATCTTTCAGCCCACTTATCGGTAAAGCTATATTATTCTTGTTATTATGATGTTATCTATACTAAATACTGCAGAGCCAATATAGCCCAACAGCTTTGTTTCGATGCATTGACTTGTGGCGCTGTGCAAAAAATTCCGCTGATTATGTAAAACTGGTTTGATCCGCACATCAGAGCTACGGGCTTACCTTGCACATTGACCGATTGGATTGCTATGGTCTTTGCTAGCGGCAAGTACTTGGAGTCTAGCTGCTGCTGCTCTACCTCAGATACAACCAAAGTCTGTTTCTTCGACCTGCCGTTTAGTTCGTCCTCGCCGCTCGTCACTTTCGTGTAGTTCTGATTATTCTTGTAGAGCCACAATACGGCACTGTTCACCTCAAAGCCGTCAACGTCGGCGTCGCCGATCTTAAAGCTGAAACACATGGAAGGATGCGCTCCCAAGCGACGGCACTCGGTCTCCTCTGATAAATTAAAACAATCAAAAAGAGAAACTGTGGAATAGTAACTTAAAATTGGTGTTGACTTGTATAACTTACCTCGCTGTAGCAATATGAACTTTTGGTTTGTGCGCGCATAATAGTCATCGAAATCCTTGTTTTTGTCGCCCTCATTTGTCTGGGGGAGGGTTATACCCTCGAAAATTGGAAGCGGTAGCTCTACTGCCGATACATTGGGGCTCTCCTTAAGGCGTAGTTTCTCCAGTATTTGCTGCTTGACGAACTCAATACGGAGTCGCCTTAGCTCCTCCTCGGTAATGTGCTCCTCTTTGCGACTGCTCTCACATTTGGAGCAACCGCCAGAGGGAATTTTTGGGTAAATGCTTGAGTTATTCAAAGCTGAGGCTGGTTCAACATGCTCAGACATTATCGACTCCGGCTGCAATTGTTGCAGTTCTTTAGCAAAGTCACTAAAATTCCCTTCACTATATTTTTGGTAATCATTCACCTCCTCCGTCTTAGACTCCGGCGATGTTGCTGATGCGTCATTAAACATTTGTGAAAAGTTTAGCATATCCGAAGCAGACTGCATTTCAGCATTGTTCACCAGTTCCGATTCTTGGTCCGTTTTCATTTCCTCTACCGGCCCATCGATATGATATCCCTGACTTAGAACCTGCCATAAATTGGGGCTATGCTTAAGTGTTTGAGTAGAAATTCGGTGATAGCTTCGCTCCTGTTGCAACATGTGGTCTCTCTGTCGCTGCAAGTGACGCCGCAAGCGTTGATAATGTTCAAGCTGATGATGCTGATTATATGTAAAATTCCCCTCTTCACCACCAGTGGGATCTGGCGCTAAGTGCTTAGGTTGGCGGTCTCGGTGTTGGTGCGTGTGATGCTGCTGCAGCTCCTGCGAAGTGTGTTGTACATGTAGTTGAACTTGACGCCGAGGATGTTGCTGAAAGTGTGCACGGGTAAGCGGCAAGCTGTCTGCCTCATGTGAGCTGGTATGTGAGCGCACATAAATGTTATTGTTGTCCAGGGCCAAGCACAGCAAAGGCACCAGCGGTATTAAGTACTTGGCCATAGCTTATTCGAATAACACTTTTAATTTTTTTAGCTTTATATCTGCCTTTTTATCGCTATGTAGTTTTCTTAAATTTTTAACCTTTGGGTCTTTATACTGTTTTCAGTTTGTTCTTTAAGAACTACACCAATTGTTATCGGTTTGGCAGAACAATAAACTCGAAATTTGATATTCTTAGGCTTTTACAACTCATAGATCCGCAGCTTTTCTCAAGTATCTTTTCTGCTTTGCTTAATTTTTTTTAACACTATTTAACAATTTCATGCAAATCGTCGTTCGTTATTGTTGCTCTTAATGTAGTGTAGTTCACAACTTTCAAAGACTATAAGATATTATATGGAATCTGTAAAATCAATATTATATTATAATTAACAATCAAATATGTTTACATTTGTATGTATGTACTCTGTACAAAACGAAATATATGGTGGTTTTGCTTATTTCATAATTAAATAACAAAAAAAAGGTTACCTCTTCGGTCTTTGGTAACCACACTTATAATTATTTCAATCAGATAATGCTGCACAAATTTGTCTGCCACATATTGCTTATTCGATCTCACTCGAAACACGTCACGACGTCAACGTCTACTGAAAACATTAACTTGAACTGTGTTATTGAACAGATTGAAATTTGAAGGATTGGTCTAAATTGTCAGAATGTTAAGACTTCAATACTTTGCCCAATAATCGCAAATTACCGATTTTCGTGGGCGGTGGGCATGGCATCTGAACTTTGAAATAAACTTTATCTGCTTATGAACCTCCATTTGGTGACTCTAGCTTTTATAATAGCTTAGATCTGTTTACACGTTTACATATCGACTCGGCTAGTGATCCTGAGCAGGAATATACATATATACTTTGTGGCGTCTGCAACGCCTCCGCATGCCTGTTACATACATTAGCACAAAGTTAGTATACCCTAATTTGCTAATTGTTTAATGGTCGAAGGGTATAAATAATTTTGGCCCTGATATAATGTTAATAAATATTTAAGGAGAAATTGCATTTAAGGATTGATAGTTAAATGCCTGAGGTCAGAGAAATTTTAATAATTATATAATAATGACTTATAATTATAACATATTTGTAGCAACAATTGACTAAAATGAGGATTATCGCATAAAAACGTGTATTGTTGTTAGAAAAATAATCATAATCACTTGAAAATATTTAGTGACATATATAATTATAATTATTTGAAATAACTACCTTCAGATTTATGTAATCAGTTAAGCTGAAAATTTCCATCACAAAAAGTAAGCGACGACTATTCACGTTGACTTGAAAACCTTCCGTTCTATATCAATCCATCTATCTATCATAAATTTAAATTTCTTTATGATATGCCAAATTTGCTTTCTAAAAGCTGAGATACGTGTGTACAAACAGACAGATGTACAGAGAGATAGACTTGGGCCAATTGACTCGGCTAATTTTTTTATTTTTTTCTTGGACGTTGATACAATGAATGTATAATCAAGTGGTCCTTGCAAAACCAAGCCGATGCTTGTTACGCGCGGATCCCAGACACAGCGAATGTCCACCTCCCGCCCAGCCGACCGAGGGGCACAGTCGTCTGACGTACGACTCGAAACGCGAAATAGAGAACGCGGGCATGCAAAGATACCGAGATAGAAAAGAATTTTGAGGAAAGATTACTTAATTTCTAGATAGGTACGACTCGAAACGCGAAACGCGAAATAGAGAACGCGGGCATGCAAAGATACCGAGATAGAAAAGAATTTCGAGGAAAGATTACTTAATTTCTAGATAGGTAGGACAAAATTTCAAATTTTAGGCACGCAACAGAGGAAGCGTTAGAAGAAAGAAAGTAAAGATTATTATAGTCAGAACATAATACCCTAAACGTATCGTGAAGGGCATAGTTCGACCTACAATTAGGAAGAGTTAGTGGTAAGTAATGATGTATATATGTATGAATGTCACAGAAAGCGGGCAAAAGCGATTCCAAGGATTACCCTAACTTTTGTTATATAATTAACAAATTTTAATTTTAAGTTTGGTTTGCAATCATTAACTGTGTTATGATTAACATGATTAACATTTGTTATATAATTAACAAATTTTAATTTTAAGTTTGGTTTGCAATCATTAACTGCGTCATGGTAAGGGAATCACATAGAACTTTTATATAAGAAAATAAAATTTAAAGTCAACAGAAAAGATATTTATGAATATTCATAATTTTTTTTTGTTGAATTCACAGGAGTGAACATAATTTTTACATTATTTTTATTTTTATACTAACTTTTTGCAAAAGAAGGTGTGGCAGACCCCATAAATTATATATTCTTAATCAGGGTCAATAGCCGAGTCGATTGAGTCATGTTCGTCTGTCTGTCCGTCTAACCGTCCGGTTTCTGTGTGAACGCACAGATCTCAGCTGTTATAAAAACTGTTTGTCATAAGCAGATAAAGTTTATTTCAATGCTTAGATACCATGCTCACCGCTCCCGCAAATCGGTAATTTGATTATTATTAAGCAAAGTTTTATGGTACGAGCACCAGTCGTCGACGTCGCAACGCGTTTTGTGCGCGTGTTTGTGCGAGTGAGATCCAGTAAGCAATAGGAGACAGAAGAATTTATGCAGAGTTATTTGTTTTATATTATAAGTATGTAACAGGGATTTAAAATTTGGCCGAAGGGTATCTTACAAATTGGTCCTTCCCAAAAATTTGCTGCCCTGTGCCTTACCACCGAGAGCACCTAATGTAAATCCAACCCAGTATTTAATTATATTATAACGCGTGACAAACATTAAGGAATTTTACTTGATTTAAGTCATTTCAAATCAATCAAACAATCAAACATACATATATACAAATATAATACATATGTAGCAAAAAACAAACGTTTCAATTAAAAAATATTAAAAAAAACTCGCGCCTGTCAATCAGACCCGTGGGGACAAGACCAGGGGCTAATAATCACATAGGGCGGTTAATTAGGGAGAAAATCACACGTACCGTTGCACATACAAATCCCAACTTGATGATTCGACACGAACCGCAATACAAACTTGGGCTAAAGCGGGTCACACGGTGAACCCGGACACTAAATACGACAGACGACCGACGACACACGAAGCCCGCAAGTGAACACGAAGTAAATTGATTTTGTATTGTTAAGTTATAAGCAAGTGGCTTGGACCGTTCGAACACGCAAACGAATTGTGAATGAGTGAGTTGCCGGTCCGATTAATATAACAATTTATTTGTGCGCGATCGTCTTGTGAATTGATGGATTGCCGTCGAACCGCTACACGCAATACACTTCGAAGGAGAGCGAAAGTGAGTGCGCTCTTTGCCGGCACACGAGTGCAGCCGAAGCCTACTCGTAAATTTTTCCACAATGAACTTCGGGACCACCCCTTAGCCGCGCATATGTATTTGCCCCTCCGTCGCCACATCTGGCATAGACAATTCATATGCAAATATTCTGGCTCATTGCATCAGCTAAAGAATAAGTCAACGTCGGCGTCGGCGTCAGCGTCTGTAGCTACTGCCAACGGCGCATTAAATTAAAATTTCATAAGCTCTCGGTTAGTTTTAGAGGTTTTCGGCTTTAAAAGTTTCTTTGGTGTACACTGAGTATACCATGCGCAGTGTGCCATTTATGGTATGTCGGCAGCTCATTAAAACACGTTCGAATTTCCATCCCGAACCTTGTCAATCAACCCATGGGTCAATAATTTCACTGTAAACACGTTGACGATAAGAAAATCGCTCGATTCGTTCTACAAGTTTGCTGCTCGTGCATGCGTTATGGTACATTTTCCATTAGAATACTGTTGGCTAATCTGATTTATGAGGGCAACAATCAGCCTGAATGCCTAATGCCATACACACTGTCAAAAAGTCGCGATCTGCGCTTGTTCACACTGACTAGTTATCGACACTGTAGCTAATCGTGTGTGTGTTAATCGAATGGCTCATTGAGCTGATTATGTTGTGATTAAAAACGGAAACAGAAACAGGAAAAGAAAATGACTTAAAATCTGACACGTGGCTAATGATCTAATTTGAACCGATTGGCCTCGTCGTGCTTAATTTAAAACCAAACTTTCCCAAGGCACTTATTTTATCATCCACTTACCACTTATAATATGTGGCAGAGTTTTGTTCATGTTATATGCACATACATATATGCATATTTTTGTATATACATGTGTATATTACGCATACCGAGATCTTACCCTACTGAAATAACGTTTGTTTGTGTACACATATTCTACCTAAATTCGATCAAATAGGATAGCGAGTTGGAATGCTGCTGTTCTTATATTCGGCGATCATTATAAATTGTCACAAAAAGGAATACTACACTTGTTTAAATGTATCTAACAAACAGAAGAAGGCGTGGTAGACTCCGAAGGCAACTGCTCCCAAAAATCGATCATTTAATTGGGTCATGGATTTAAAAAATAAATGCATGGTTACTGTACTTCTCGGAATATGCGTAACAAAAGGAGGTATCTGCGGCCTCAAAAAATATATATATTCTTGATCAGTGCCGGGTCGATCTAGCCATGTTTAATTGCCCGAAAATCTTATATAATGTCATTGCGAAAGCACTTATTGTCACCCCTTCATCCGCCCCTTTAAATCGAAGTCGCAGCGTAATTGCGTGTCCGATTATTATAACCATCCAAATAATTTCCAAATAATAAATAATACTAAATGTATACAGCACAAAATACTTAACACAAAAATTACTTGTTAACACGTGTCGAGTAATATTTATACCCGCTACTCGAAGAGTATAAGGGTATTATAACTTTGTGCTAACCGAAAATGTTTGTAACAGGCAGAAGGAGAAATCCTCGACCCCATAAAGTATATATATTCTGAATCAACATGAACAGCCGAGTCGATATAGCCATGTCCGTCTGTCCGTCTGTCTGTCCGTATGAAAACCTAGATCTCAGCTATTATAAGAGCTAGAGCTACCAAATTTGGGGACAATATGTGCTAATTATGCCCGCAGATCAAGTTTATTTTTGATTTTTGCCACGCCTCCATCCGCCTCCTTAAATCGAAAAAAATCGATTGTAGCTGCAAATATAGCTCTACAGCAATCAATAAGATCGGCCGATAAATAAGGAAGATATTCAAGAAATAGTATTGCACTGTGGCCATGTGCTTATGTCGGTTTTTCCTAATGTCAGTACCCGAGTTCAACTCCAGCAGCAGACAACTTTTTTTAATTATGTGGCAACCTTTTTTTTTTTTTTTAATTATGTGGCAACTTTTTTTTAAATTATGTGCACCGAAAATATTCATAGTGCAATTTTATCGGTCATCGCGGAAGAAATGCAGTGGTCGAGTAGTATAGTAGTTGACTGTTAAGCGAGAGGTCCGGAGTTCAACTCCTGGGTGCCGCGGCGCCTTATATTTATTTTTTTGGAATCTTATATTTTTTTTTATTTTATAGTGTGTTGCAAAATTCAAAATAAATTTTTAGTATATTTAAAGCCACTTAGAATCGAAAGAGACATTGAGCAGCAACACAAAAAACAAACGACAAATCTTATTAGATATGTTGAGATGTATTGTGAGGCAGCATATATGTATGTATGTATAGGCGTCTCTTGCCCACATGCATAATTTATAACTGCAAAATAATAAAAGCAAAGGGCAACATCCAATAAGAATCGAGTGGAACTTGCATAGGCAAAACAAATTAGAGACGGAAAGAAATAAAAAGCAAGAACGCATTGTTCACATTTGGCAGGTGTTTTTCCGAAGAATTGTAGCGGGTATATCACAGTCGAGTCAGCGCGACTGTAGCCTTTCCGACTTGTTTCTTTTAAGTCCTACCCGATCGGACAAATAAAACTGAAGTTATTAAAGTCATCGTTTTCTGTACAAACGTACGGGAAGAACTACAAGAGCGCTGCTGTTAGAACTTCACGCTGAAGTCGCATCGCGTCGCATTAGTTTTTCATGTGTGCGAGACAGTAATTTCGGAGAAGGTATCGTACTTTCGGGCTCGTTCAGCTGTAGCTTTTGTTACATTTGTAACAAGCAATGTAATCGCTTACATATTAAACATACCCATAATTGGACATTTAGTGACTGGCTGTTGTTCAGACAGAGCTTTAGTTATAGTTGTAATAACGCTTTTACTGAAATGAGCACAGTATCGTTTTTGTGAAATTAGCAGGGGTATTTTGTATATGGACTCGAGTGTTGAAGTTAATTAATTATATGCATATATACAGATGTACTTTTATATATGCATATGTACTAAATGGTGTCGCAGACGTGTTTTTTCTATATGTTACTAGTATTCAAATAAGCACAATGGACCTCGCTTTGTATTAAGTCCCTGCAGTTCAATCTAATATAATTATTTTCGGCTATTTGAGTCACACACTCTCTACCAGTCAATCTTTCTCCCATTCCTTCTATTCTATTGCTCTCAACGATGTTCCGTGATCATCGTATTATTGCATGCCTCGTTTTGAACTTGGGACCCGTACACGACGATTGCTCCTATTCGCTAGGCTATAGACGGCGAATAACACTTAACGTGCCAGCAATATGTGTAGATCATTTCGGGTTAAACCCAACAAGAACAGAGCTGTCGGGATTTTAGATAGAATTATTGCTGTGTTTAAGATAAGATAATTCTGTGGATATTTAGTTGTTTAGGGTAATTAAGCTGGATATTGTGGCTAAACCAAGTACAACAGTGAATCCAGTTTAAAAATTTACGACTTTACTACTCTTCACAGCTGGCGTTGCTATATTGTTCATTGAAAATTCTATATCCCTTTCACGGTAATAGCATTTTTTTCAAAAAGTCATTTATGATAGTTTCTTGAACTAAATTGTTGTTCAATAATTATTTCTTTATATATTTTATGTAATATACTAAGCTATTTTTAGTTGCTTACATGTGTTACTCACCCTATTGTACAATTTCCTTTTAAAACCTTTTAATAACTATGCATTCTTCAAATTAATTTGAAACACTATGTTTATTTTTTTACGTTTTGTGCAAATCATTAGTTTAAATGTGGCTTCAATGTAAATAAAGTTCTTGTAGTTCCATTTTACCATTCTCACGACGACATGACAAGCAATATTTGTTTTTGCTAATTTTTGTGCCTCAGCATGACTTATCACAGATTTCACTAAATTTATCCACACAGCATGACAAATTGAATAAGCGCTTTTCAAGTATTCGATGTGAACAGGCAGAACGTCTGTGTGTGAATAATTCGGTGCTGAAGCCGACGGCTACCGCAAAGACTTGGCTGATTCTGGGTTGTTTTGATCGGGTTTTATTCTGGGGGTTGTCTTGTCGTAAAGTGTGCCACGCCGCTTTTACATTGTGTTTGAAAACAGCAATATTTAGCATGCAAAATATGACATTTGATGCACAATTTTATATGCCGATTGACAAATGAGACAGATAGATAGAAACACAGGCAAACAGATTTATGTTGCCGATCGACGAATGTGATACTGAGAGAGATAGGGTGGTAGACGAAAAATAAATTTATGAAAAGATAAGCCTGACCGTTTATTATTTGTACTTCTATTTCCCACACGACATTTGCGTCAATTTGCGTTCAAAGTGATGTTCATGCTAACATGCCTGTTGCGTTGCGTTGCAATCGAATTCATACTGGACGTGAGCTGTCAACGCGAGACAACTCCCACGGCACACTGACGTAAACGCATAGCCTGGAATGAGTATTGCTGCGTATGCCCCTAGAACAGGTCCAAAGTTCGAACATTGGCGACGTCGACGCCGCCCCAGATGTTGTTTTCAACGACGCACAGTGGATTTTATTAGCTTATTGAAGTCGCAAACATCTTAACTTGTTAACCGGATGAGATTACTGAATGATTTAAATTATTTTTTAAAAGACAATTGTCATCCTGGGCCGATTTAAACAATAAAAATGATCAAAAATGGGTTTTTTAATTCAGACCTTGGCGCAAGTCTCAAAGTACAACGTAATTAGGTATCCGAGTAGATTTAATTATGTCCATCTGCTACGCCTCATTCAGGCTCTAACCTCATTTGCATAAAGTTATTGTACCCGTTTTAGCCATAAGTTCGGTGAGAAAGGCTCTGAGTTTTTAATTTTGAAAATTGAACGAAATAATCGATGTAGAAGCTATTAATTCGTTATATATTTTTAAAAATGCGTCTATTTTTATGCGAATAATTTTAACTAGCAGATAAATTATATTTTCACAATTTTAAAGAACGATTTTTGAGATTTATATAACCCTACTGAGGGTATATTTATTTTGGCCAGAGGTTTTTAACTAATCTTAGGAGACCCGACACTGACAAGATTCAGCAAGCATGTCGATTTAGCCATGTCCGTCTATCCATCTTTCTGTTTCAATGCAAATGTGAAACTTGGCACACATTGCTGCAGGCTGTAAGAAAGTCGCAACGAGCCGGATCGGACCAACATATATTATAGCCCTGATAAAACTTATCGGTCGATTTTGGTTATTTTTAAAGATTTCGCAAACATATATATCGACTTTTTTGTGTACACGGAATCAATTGGCCAAAATGATGATTTCTGTATGGCAAAAATCACTTAGTATCGGACTCAATTGAAAGTATGCAGCAACACCATTTCGTTAATGTCGGCCAACTATGTATTATAACTCCATACTCCAACAATCATGTTAAACTCAGAAATTTGTTAATAATAGTATTTACACAGCAGTCAGAGTTTATAAAGCAACCACATAAACAATGTTATTTTAAATTGTCCTAGGATGAAATTTTTCAAGTCTGTTGATTTCAAATTGCTTAAACAAACATATAAATTCAAACATTAGTGCTATGATTTGTATAAATCGGTCGACTGTATCATTTTGAACAATTTGCCTGAAAATAAGTTTTCCTGACACGGCCATGTTTACAAAAGGTTCACTTGCAAGAATTTACTTTCGAAAAAAAGGTTTGCTTTTTAGATACATATTTCTCAAATAAAAACAAGTCGGTAAGGCTACAGTCGAGTAAGATACCCTTCGCCCAATTTTAAAATTCCGTTACAAACTTTTAACCACACTTATAATTTCAAACAGATAATAATTCTTTACAAATTATTCTTTCAGCTATTGCTTATTCGTCCTCACTCAAACAAACACATACACGCGTAAAAAATTAAGCACAACTTAGCAATTATCGAAGTCAACTACTCATAGAAGCTTGGAAGCTGCTGCTCGTGCCGAATATTTGTACTAAAGACGTTAACTTGAGTAACTTCTGCAGTCTAATCGGATTGTTATTTAATGGATAGGTCCATATAAAATGTTAATACTTCAATAATAAACTACCGATTTGCGGGGGCGGTGGGAGTGGCATCTGAACTTTGAAATAAATTTTATCTGCTTATGAAATACGGAGGATACATTGGTGAATACTATATGAATCTATCCTCCAAATTACAATCCGATCACACCAATAACACAAAAGTTATTTAAATTAACGTCTTCAGTACAAATGTTCGGTACGATCAGCAACGCGCGGTGCTGTGAGTAGTTGACGTCGATTTCGCGAGATGGAGCTTTATTTATTGCGCGTTTGTCTGTTTATGTGAGTGAAAATGAGTAAGTAATAGGTGATAGATTAATGTGTGCAGAACTATCTGTTTGAAATTTTATGTATGGTTACAAGTTTGTAATGGAATTTCAAAATTGTGCGAAGGGTATACTACTGTCAGGCGGTTTCGACTGTAGCCTTCGATATTTATTTTTTTTATAAGCTAGTGTAATTACAAAGAGAATATTCACAATTTGTGTTGTTAATCTATTTATAACGGTTTTTTTTTCTAAATCGGACAAATTTTTTTTTTATAATCTGACAGGTCTGTAGTTACTTTATTATACATGTTAAAAATACCGACAAAACCTATGAGTAATCGTAATACTGTTTGCTCGAACTTGGTTTATTACTAATTATGATTGATTAGGATTGATAGTTTAATTAATTTGCACGTCCGACATGCATGCCACCCTATCGTGCTTAATAGCCATGGTAAATTATTATCTACGTAAATCGCTTCAAAACATCACAGATTTTGGTCGTTATATAAGATTAATGTGAATAAAAATCGCAAGTAACCTGAATATTAAGTATTCTTTTTGAACGAAATTCTAAATTCGAATTTCATATTTGCAAAATTATAATATATGGAATTATTTTTAAAATATTTCAAAAGTTAAGACTTCAAATCATTAAAGTTAATTTTTCTGTCACAATTCTGTTCTCTTCAGCTGTTTCCAAATTCTTCTGTTAAACAAAGAATCTTTAGAAAATATTTTGATAGAAAGAATCAGTTAATACAAATACAATGTCAGGTTTATGCTTGATTGACAGCCATGTTTCTAAAATATGTAGTAACGCTTAAGCATTCCCATGATATGTGGGGTATGGTAAAGGGGCATTAAGAATAAAATGTAGATGGAATCGTGTGATTGAAGAATATTCTTTGTTACCAACCAGAAAGTGGCTAGACATATGTACCTGCAATAAAATGATAACCATTGATAACACCCACGACCTTGGAATCAATTAAATCCACAAGAATCAGTCATCAACGAATATGTTTTCAAACACAATATACTTTGGGAAACTGCAAGTAAAATAACATATAAAATAATATGTAGTACACACCTAGTTGCGGTCTGTATGAATTCATTTATCAGCAATTGAATGAATTCGAATTGAATTGAATGAGTGCTAGCCATATAATGAAATAAAGTCGTAGAATTTATAAAAATTTGCAAATTGTATCTCACAGCATTCTTCTTTTATATTCTGCGGAATGGATTTAAGTAAGGCAGTTTACTTAATTCAATACCGAACGTCACAGTAGGCCATGTATTAAGTCAATCATTTAGTTTTTCCGCTTCGATTTGATGACTAAATTATATACGACAGCATTAATTAAATCAACCTAATTTATTTTCAACATTCTCCATTCGAATGTACGCTTTTTGACATTCCGGCAGACCTCTAATTCCTACATATTTATATATTTTTACAATATTCAAAATCAGTTAACATGCTAAAGATTTGATTCCCTGATTTCCTAGAAACATATAATTAATTAGAATATTAAGATCTTTCACCCGCCGGACTATGATATAAAAGGTCTAAACATACGGATTTCAACAAATAGTTTTTTGAGTTTTCGGAAATATCCGGAATTCGGAAATATATTTAGATATCTACCAAATGAAGTAAGATCAAGAGCAGAGTCACATAATTATATATTTATTAATATATATTCTATATCGTTCTCTGCCTTGCAAACTTCTGGCTAATAAAGCTAATATACCCTTTGTAAGTGTATAAATAGTGTAGGCACAAATAATTATCGCATTCAGTTAACTGTTCCCTTCTCTACCAAGCGGATCATGGTCAACACGGTCACACGCGCCCGAATCTAAACATATTCACGGGCCGGCAATAAAAATTATTTAGCGAGAGCTTATAGATGAGCGCCACCGATTCAAGAAGCTGAGAAATCGTTCAAAATGTCGTTTTGAGTTAGGTGTACATGTGAACTAGGCGTGAATCCTCAAAATCACAAAAGATAAACAAACACCAAAATAAAATGTACAGTGCGCTGAAAGAAGGAACTCTCGCTTTGGCAGCGGGGCACATGGTTATCAATCAGATCCAACTCACTAGGGCACTAAAATTTTCCACAACTTTGTGAAACAGCCGGTAATTATTGAAATCGAGATTAATCGACTCTGTGCGTACTTGTGTGTGACGCATGCAACGATATTAAGAATGTTGTCGAACAATTCGACGTTTGGACTTTGTAGCTATATATGTATGTACAACACATATATGTATGTATGTATGCACATGGTGGCTGTCGGCTAGCGGCTAGTTGCGATGCACTGCTAGACGCCTGTGAGACAACCGATTGGGACTTGGAATTAATTGAAGTGAGAGAGAAGCGTTTATTGTTTTCATTTCTGTCTGCGTGATGGCAAAGTCCATTTACGAGTCATGTGCCAGATGTGTGTGAGCCGCGAGAAGAACGACATCCAGAACTGCCTTACCGGAAAATGTGAGTGCAAGATGCCTATAAGCTAAGTTTTTATTAAATTGTAATTTAAATTTGCACTTACATTTAATTTGTCCATGAATGCACAGAAGATCAATTGGGTATGACGGACCACGAGAATCACGCATGACGCTCGTGCGCTCTTAGCTGACAAATTGGATTGGATAGATTTCAGCTCTGGAACATAGCATAGTAATAAAGGTGCTCTTCTCATGTGATTTAAAACCCCAAAGCTTGACTCTGAATCACAGTTCGGCCGTGATTGACAACAAACTTAACAATGTTGATACAATATCGTACAAAGCTAGTCGGAAAAGCTACAGTCGAGCGTACTCGACTGTGATAAGCCCGCTACAACTCTGCGATGAAACACTTGTCAAATATGAACAATGTGTTTTTGCTTATCATTTCTGTCACTCTTTAATTTGTTTTTCCTATACAAGATCTACGTGGTTTTCATTGGAATCTGCCACTTTGCCTTTATTGTGTTGCAGTTATAACTTAGCAGAGGGATTTTAATGACGTATGTGTAAAAGAGAACCGTATACATTGTTATGCTTCACAATACCTCTCAACACATCAGATTTGTCGATTGCTTTATGTATTTTTGCGCAATAACTCTTGTTTAATTCGAATAATAAACTAAAAACAAATGTATCTTGCAACCCACTAAAAAAATAAAATTAAAATTTAGACCCACGTAGATTCGAACAATGGATCTCAAAAAACCACAATTTTGTAAGCAGCCGCAAATAGCACTCTGATGTTATCCCACTACAGCCCTTGTCGGCAAAGTTGCATTCTTTATTCTTCTATCCCCTCCCCTTCAAATTGTGTTTAGTCTAATTAATTTGAATTAAACAAATATTTAAAAAAAATGAAAACATAAAATTCACAGTCGGTTGCATCTAGGAGTTGAACATAGGACCTGTCGCTTAACAGGCAGCCACACTCGCCAACTGAATTTCTTACACAATGATCGTGAAAATTGAATTGTGAATCATTCCAAATATTTTCGGCACAAATGGATAGAGGCGTGGCAGGAATCTAAAATAACACTTATTGTCACTAACATTTTCGGTTGGGACAAAGCTATTTCATATAGGCTGCCAATGTCGTAATTGGTTGATACGGGCGGTGCGTCAATTTGTTAACTTCTTCCTTATACCTGTTTTTAAAATGGACCGATAGTATAACTCAAAGAACAGTAACAGTTATATACCTACGTATTACATTTTCGATAAGCGCTCACATCCGAGTTGAAGAACCGTGTCTCTCTGTCTGTATAATAGACTAGATCTTAAACACCAGTATAAGATCTAGTCCAACCAAGTTTATAGGTTTGTCTTATTACCACACTTTATTACTTACATCAAATTTCGGTATAAGTATATGCCTTACATGATACAAAACCTGACAATAGATATGTAGATATATTTATTCTGCAAATACTTATGAATTCTATATTCTCCATACGTATAGATTTATATACGTACATATGTATGTGTATGTCTTTTTACAATTCTTTAAAGGCACTGATTGCTTAACCTGATTAATCAGCGATAGAGAGTGTCACTGATATAAGCAAAAGCCCATTTTAGAAGCCCATATATGAGACCTTAAACTAAACAAGTCAGTAAGGCTACAGTCGAGCTCGTTTGACAGAAAGATACCCTTTGCCCAATTTTTAAAGTTCGTTACAAAGTTGTAACCACACTTAAAATTTCAAACAGATAATTCTTCACAAATTAATCTACCACCTATTGCTTACTCGTTCTTACTCACACAGACAAATACATGCGCAAAAAATAATGCGCCACCTCGCGACATCGACGTCAACTACTCATAGCAACGCGGAGGCTACTGCTCGTACCAAACATTTGTACAGAAGACGTTAACTTAAATAATTTCTGTGTTATTGGGCCGATCGGATTGTAATTTGGAGGATAGTTCAATATAGTATTTATTTATATGAATATCGTAGTAAGTAGAATATTAAGACTTCAATATTTTTAAATATATCGTATACGCAAAATACAAATTTGCGGGAACAGTGCGCGTGGCATCTAAACTTTGAAATAAACTGCATCTGCCTATGATATATAGGAAATGTGACGCCTCTAGCTTTTATAATAGCCGAGATCTGTTGTCTTAAACAGACAGTCAGACAGATATAGCTCAATTGACTCGACTAGTGATCTAGAGCAAAAATATATGTATTTTGTGGGGTTACCACGCCTCCTTAAGCCTGTTACATGTATTTGCACAAAGTTAGTTTACCCTTTTTGACCATCTTCAATGGTCTGTACCATTCGACCATTGGAGGAGAGACTGGGAAATAACATTTGTTTGTCTACGAAGCAGCAATTAGGCTGTTCATGCTAACTAACCAGATACAAAACTAGCTTGATGCAGCGGAAAAGATTCAATCAGCAGCCATCGCACTCCTAACGGACATCAATCAAGGAAAGGTGCAACGCTTGCTGATTGAGCCCAACAAAATGCTAGTCGAGCTGGACAAGATTCAATACAAGCTCAAATGGAATAAACTTCTTCCAGGAGGAACGTCACCCGAAAGGTTACAGTTAGCTTACAAAATAATGAAGGCTCAAGCAATATTTAAGGACAACGTGCTTATTATCTATGTAAGGCTACCGATCTATGTGAACCAACAAGCCAGTCTATCCCACATGCTGCAAAAGCACGAATCCGCTAACAACGGCGAGATACCATGAATCAACAAACGCTATTGATAAGTGAAAGCAAGGTATTAAAAGCGCAGTCACAGACAACATTTCTCGCACCGGCGGCCAACTGGCTTTGTAGACTGACGCTTCCGACACTGCCATTGGAGCTAGAAAACAACATGTGGCCAGCCATAAAATATTACAGTACTTACGATCGTGAACTCGTAGCAGTATTTGCAGCCACTCTATTTTTCGAACACATATTGAAGGGCCGAGCCTAACTGATCGCAAATCACTTATTTACGCTCTTGCACAAAAAGAATCAAAAGCTTTTCCTAGTCAGCTGCGGCAATTGGACTGTATTGCCTAGTTTTCAACTCAAATAGTTCACATACCTGAAGCCGACAACACTGTAGTGTATAAATGCTATCAGCATGGCAAGTGATCTCGATGCACAAGCCATTGAGGCTCAACATGCTAACAGTGAGCTTACGCAGCTGTCACAAGACACATCTTTGGAATTCCAGACATTGATCAAACGACATCTTATACGACTCATCAACCGTACGTTTATTAAAAGAACGATTCGTTTGCAATAAGAAGCGTGTGGCAAGTTTAATTAAGATAGCTTTCCAAATTTCAAAGAAGTCGAACCACTATAACATATAGCTGCCATTGGAACTGTTTAGACCAGCAACTGATAATTCTATTTAGTTTACTTTAATTTACGTAACGTAATAACATACATGTTTGCTTATAATTTATATACATACACTTGTTATTATTGTTAACATAACACTCACGTTTTGGCGTTAACTGAAACTTGGTTAAAACCGGAGTTTTATCAAGTTAATACACAACCTACAGGCTTGATCGATATGGCTGGCGTGGTGGTTTTCTGATCGCAGTAAACTGCGCCAGTACATCGAAACTTTTACAACCGAAGGTTTAATTCAGAATTAAATTTCTTTGTGTAACATGACACTTGGCCCAATAGTGTGTCTAAAAAAACTCAGATTGATTGATACTATATGAATCAATTCTCCAAATTACAATCCGATTGGGCTAATAACACAGAAGTTATTTAAGTAAACGACTTCAGTACAAATGTTTGAAACGGGCAGCTGCCTACGTGCTGCTTTAAGTAATTGACGTCGACGCTGACGTCGCGACACGTCGCTTTTCTTTGGCGCGAGTTACCACTTCGGGTATACCCCATCGGACTCTGCACAGCAGCAACTCTCATTACAACGGGATCGACATTCAACGTCACAGAAGATGCATTTTTTCGCGGAAACACGGAGCAGAACCGCAATGTTATAAGTGCTGTCTGCGAACAGCATACATACATACATGTGTATGTGCCAATAAAATTATTCTTATGGTTGCACTCATCGAGAGTAGACGTGCTTCATTGAATAGTTCGTAGACTAGATATGTCTTTAACAAAAAACTTCGTTACCCACTAAGCCACGGTTGGTAACTGGCGCAGTCGGACTCGTCATTGGACTAGAAGAAGAGCCGAGGACGAAGACCCCACGCAATGCAGATCGGGATAGTTTTAATAACAAAGTAAGTGTTGGATGTGATAAATGGCAAAGTGTAATTTTGACAATATAAAGTGCCGCCTAGCTACATACATATGTCGGAGCATAATTTTGCTTGTGTTAGTGTATGGGTATTCTGGTAGTGTATTTCATCATAATGGAAATATTGCATCAGCCTCTATTTGCGCTGCTATTGGTTTCCTGTAGTTTGTAGTTCTGGGAAGAACCGATTTAGCGCGGCGCCAGCGTGTTGTCGCTGACGCCGAGTGTGGTTCGATGGTAAGCACGTAGAAGAAGTGTGCGACACAAGGCAGTTGTGCGTAGTACTTCAGTGCGATCGAAACTCAAACTGCGACATCAGAAGTGGGATCGGGCTCGCTACCTAATATGTCTAGTGAACCATGGCGGATTTTAATGGAAATGCAAAATAAAAACTTTATCGAGCTTGTTAAAACACTGCAAACAACGACATCCGAAACAACAAATAAAAATTCGGTAGTGCTACCCAAATTCAACGCAGACGGTGCTGGCGTCGATGCAACGGCGTGGTGCTCTACAGTGGACATAATTTTCGCAGAAAACACCATAAAAGGCAGCGCGTTGGTGATGGCTTTGAGTGCAGCGATGGAGGGTAGTGCTTCGCAGTGGCTTGCTCAAATTTGTTATCCTGGCATAACTTGGGCCGAATTTAAAGAACTTTTCGTTCAACGTTTTGCCAGTGCGGAAACTCCAGCGGCTATGTTTTTGGCAATGCTGGCAGATTGTCCAACTGACGGTGAATGCCTTTCCAATTATGCTAGTCGCATGATGACGTCACTTATTACGAAATGGCGTGATATGAATGTGGAGGAAATTGCAGCTTCAGTAACGCTTGCTAAGATGGCACATGTGGATAGCAGATTGCAGCGATTGACATTTACTTCAAATGTACGGACCAGAAGTGAATTGCAAACGGAGCTTAAAGCATTTACCTTCAACAAAAGGAAGAAAACTCTGCAAGAAGAACAGCAACGATAGAAGCGCAGTTGGTCACCATCAAAAATCGGATGTAACCTGTTTTAACTGTGGAGAACGTGGCCATATTTCAACATATTGCAGTAAACCGAAGAAAGAAAAAGGCACGTTTCTGGTGAAAAGGGCGGAACTTTGTGAAGTTGTTGAACACAAGGGCGAGATGGTTCATCAGTGCGAGACATATCCAATAACTTTTGACTCTGGATCGGAATGTTCTTTAATTAAACAAAATCTAAGTAACAAATTTGTTGGTAAAAGAATTAACAATGTAGTGCTGTTGAAAGGTATTGGCAATGGTAGTATTTGTAGCACATTGCAAATACTTAGTAACGTAAAAATTAACAACTATTGTATTGAGATATTGTTTCATGTTTTGGACGATGTGCATTTAAGAAATGATATCATTATTGGTCGAGAAGTGTTGTTCTCAGGATTTAATGTAATAGTATCACCTGGCCAATTTGAAATTATCAGATCAAAAACTGTAAATTATTATTCAAATGATAAACAACTTTGCGAGTTAAATAATGATCTTGTTGGCGAAGATATGAGCAAATTAAAGAGTCTAATGGGAAAATACTCAAAATCTTTTATTAACGGAATTCCTTTGTCTAGAGTTAGCTCAGGGGAAATGAAAATTAAATTGGTAGACAAAAATAAAATTGTTCAAAGAAGACCATATAGGCTTAGTCCAAATGAAAGAGAATTAGTGCGTGAAAAAATTAAGGAGCTATTGGAGTGTAAGATTATAAAACCGAGCTGCTCACCCTATGCAAGTCCCATAATGTTAGTTAACAAAAAGGACGGTTCTCAGCGTTTATGCGTTGATTATCGAGAATTAAATTCAAATACGGTCTCAGATAGATATCCTTTGCCTCTTATATCAGATCAGATAGCTAGACTTCATGGAGCTAAATATTTTACATGCTTAGACATGGCAAGTGGGTACTACCAAATTCCCTTGCATGCAGATTCGGTAGAGTGTACAGCTTTTGTCACCCCAGATGGGCAATACGAATTTTTGGCAATGCCGTTTGGGCTCAAAAATGCTCCTGCTGTTTTTCAGCGTACAGTGATGCAAGCACTTGGAGATCTTGCAAATACATTTGTTGTCGTATATATGGATGACGTAATGGTGGCTGCTTCAACAAAAAGTGAGGCCTTAGAAAGGTTACAGATTACTCTTGATTGTCTCACCAAGGTAGGATTTGCATTTAATTTAAAAAAATGTTCTTTTCTTAAGTCAACAGTTCAATATTTGGGATACGAAGTGAGTGCAGGTGAAATTCGTCCAAACTCGTTAAAAATTGCAGCGTTAATTGCTACAAAGTGCAAGATTCCTGAAAAAAGAGTTAATCTAGCGGAAATATCCAGTAATTGGCTTTTGGCTGAACAGCGACAGGATTCCGAAATAGTTGATATCGTAAATAAATTGAAAGATTTTTCTCTTCCTGCGGATGTTGCAAAAACTTATGAATTGAGAAGCGGAATATTATATAGGAAAATTCAGCGAAACGGCAGAACCCGTTCCTTATCAATTGTTCCAAGATCATTTAGATGGTCTGTTATAAATCAAATTCATGAGGCAGTTATGCACCTGGGTTGGGAGAAGACATTAGATAAGGCCTATGACTTTTACTTGTTTGCAAACATGTTTAAATATATTCGAAAGTTCGTTGAAAACTGCATTACTTGTAAAATGTCAAAGACTTCTTCCGGCAAAATTCAAGCTAGCCTTCACCCAATACCAAAAGTAAACATACCTTAGCACACCGTTCATATTGATATTACTGGAAAGTTGAGTGGCAAGGCTGATCAGAAAGAGTATATAATCGTCCAAGTAGATGCCTTTACTAAATTCGTTTACCTAACCCACACTATTAAGATTGACGCTGAGAATTGCATAAAGGCTGTGTCGTCGGCTATATCTTTGTTTGGGGTGCCAAATCGCATTATAGCAGATCAGGGTAGGTGTTTTGCCAGCACTAAATTTAGTGAGTTTTGTGATCAACAGAAAATAAATTTGCATTTGATTGCGACTGGTGCAAGTAGAGCTAATGGACAAGTCGAACGCGTTATGAGCACCTTAAAGAACTTATTGACTGCAGTAGAGACTAGCAGCCGCGCTTGGCAAGATGCGTTGGGAGAGGTTCAATTAGCGTTAAACTGTACGGTTAGTAAAGCAACCAAGGCAAGTCCCTTAGAACTGTTTATTGGCAAAGTTTCCCGCCCGTTGGGGTTGCTTCCACCTTGCGATACGGAAGACGAGATTGATTTGGCAGAAGTAAGAGCACAGGCAGTTCACAATATTTCAGCTGCAGCAGCATATAACAAGAAGCAATTTGATAAAGGAAAAGCCAAAGTTGTTAAATGTCAAGTTGGAGATTTCGTGTTGTTAAAAAATGAAGAAAGGCATCAAACAAAGTTAAGTCCGAAGTTTAGAGGGCCTTTTGAAATAACCGAATTGTTGGAGGGGGATAGATATATGCTCAGGTCATTGACGAACAATAGAAAATATAAATATGCTCACGATGACATAAGAAAAATGCCAGATTGGCAAGTACAAGAAGAATTAGAAAAATGTAAAAAGAATGTAAATGAAATGGTTGAAAATGAAACTGTTGAAAGAGACAGTAATGAAGAAATGGAAAATGAAACTGTTGAAAGAGACAGTAATGAAGAAATGGAAAATGAAACTGTTGAAAGAGACAGTAATGAAGAAATGGAAAATGAAACTGTTGAAAGAGACAGTGATGAAGAGATGGAAAATGAAGCTGTTGAAAGAGACAGTGATAAGGAAATGGAAAAGAAAGCTGTTGAAAGAGACAGTAATGAAATGATTAGAATATAAGCTTTAGCAAGTGACACTGCGGAGGCCTGAAGGTCTTATAATGAAATTTATAATAATAATGTAAGCACAAGTGCAAAACAATTATTTTGATCATGGCGTGTGGCGCATTAGATATTGTAATGAAATGATGAATGAATTATGTTAAAAAGTTGTGTATTACTCTAAGAATGATATTGAAATGTGAATTTTAATTTGTTAATGTAAGTGTAATTTGAAAATGGTTTTGTTGCATTAAAGAAAAAGCATTATGATAATATTTCACGAGGTCGTGTAATGGTCAGGATGGCCGTGTCGGAGCATAATTTTGCTTGTGTTAGTGTATGGGTATTCTGGTAGTGTATTTCATCATAATGGAAATATTGCATCAGCCTCTATTTGCGCTGCTATTGGTTTCCTGTAGTTTGTAGTTCTGGGAAGAACCGATTTAGCGCGGCGCCAGCGTGTTGTCGCTGACGCCGAGTGTGGTTCGATGGTAAGCACGTAGAAGAAGTGTGCGACACAAGGCAGTTGTGCGTAGTACTTCAGTGCGATCGAAACTCACTGCGCTAGCATTATGGCGAATAATAACGAAACTGCGACACATACATATGTACGATATGCAAAGAGCCAACTAGGTTCACGGGTGAAACAGGCGTCTATGCCCACTCGCAACGTTCAATAAAGGGCCAACAAGGCTCACGGATGAAACAGGCGCTTATGCCCATCCGCAACGTTTAATAAAGGGCCAACTAGGCTCACGGATGAAACAGGCGCCTATGCCCATCCGCAACGAAGTGTTCAATTAGCATTTGTATTGTTCGCCGTGTTCTATTCGTTCACACGCTATCCTCTATATGGCAGTGTGAGGTGTCGACTTCATATTGGTCGAATAGTTCGCTTACATTACGATAGCTGATTTGAACATACATACAAAATGTACAAGTATATATAAAATATGCGCAAAGGCAATAATTCTAGCGAATGCAATAATTCTAAAGAATTTTTTTTGTTTTGTCGTTCAATTATGCTGTCGGTTCAACAGCTCTGGCGCCGGCGCCGACGACGCGTCGCGACGTTCTCCGAGCAAGTCCTAGCGGTACAACAGCATTTACAACGGTATTAATTTCTGTAAATCGCTGCACCAAAGTTGCCAGCTGTTACATACCACAGCGTCAACGATGCAATAGCCCTCGCCTATATAAAGACAGCGTTAAATTTATTTGAGTCAGTCCACAATTGTCCTCTAACGAAACCGTTTTTCGAAATCAGAAGAATTAATTAATATACTTATATTATACAGTATATTATACAAAAAGTAAAAAGTAAAGCAAAAGTAAAAGTACATATAAGCATACTATATGTACAAACAAAAACTGGAACAACAGCATATGTACGTGAAAGACGACCAGCAAGCGGATTAACGTAGCAGAGCTACTAAATTACAAAATAACCAAAACGAATCTGCCAGTACATACAAAACAACCAAAGGTAAATTACAAAACAAACAAAAATAAAAAACAAGAATAAGAAAAATGCACACTCGTCACAGAACACAGGATACCTTCTACAAATTTTTGCAAAACCACATATATAAATAAAACAAACAAATCGCAAACACATAAATATTATTTAGAAAACACATAGCCACACCCATACATAATTAATTTGACTTTAGGAATATATACATTTAATATAACTTATGCGTAATATCCAAACACATAAAAAAAAAACATATTATTTTACATAAAAACACTTACATAAACATTGATACTTGGGCCAGACCCAACAAATCGAAAACACATAAATATTATTTAGAAAACACATAGCCACACCCATACATAATTAATTTGACTTTAGGAATATATACATTTAATATAACTTAAGCGTAATATCCAAACACATAAAAAAAAAACATAAAAAATATATAATATTTTACACAAAAACTCGAATTAATAGAAGAGAGCAGTTCAAAAGATAGCCTCGATTTAATAGAAGAAAATAATTCAGAAGTTAGACCCATAATGACTCAGAAATCTACACAAGATATAATGCAGGAATTACAAATTACCGACCTATGACAACAAGGAGAGAGGAAACTCTTATGGACGAATTAAGGGAAATACCGTACAAGGGCCTATCGATCAAAAACCTATATCAAGATATAACCGAAATAAGGGCAGCCATACTAAACGTACTTGACAAAGAGGAAACTAATCTCGAAATCAGAAAAATTCCTACGAGAAAACTTACGTGCAGAAATTCATAGTAGGACTTAAAAACCCATTAAAGTGGACAGTTAAAGCCCAACAACCCTAAACCCTAAGACAAGCGTACGAAGTTGCAATCGAATGTAGGGACGAATACTTTAGAGACAGCGAAAGAGAGGCATCAGATAGACAAAACCAAAATCGCGGCGGACGTATAGAAGTGATCATAATACTGGACGGAACTTTGCTAACCCAAAGCAACAGAATAATAACAGGAATGACACACAAGAAAGGAGATATAACAACTATTACCAACAACGCGACGAAATCCGAAATGCATATTACGAACGTCAACAAAACAAAAGAGGTCGTTTCTTTGAACAATCGCAAGATAAAGGGTCAGTTAGATCAGGTACCTCAACCTACTCAGACAGAACCCAAACAACCAACAACGGGAGAAATAACTATAAACCACAGACCGAACTACACAACATAGAAGATGTGCCTAATTTTACCATAGCCGCTTCGGACAACCAACCGACTACATCGAACAACCGAGGTTCGGAGAACAATTAGTATACATTTTAATTGAATCCCCATTCGACAGGCCATTGAGATTCTTAATAGATAGCGGATCAAACGTGTCATTTATCAGCCCAGACTTCGTAACCCAGAGTAGCGAAGAAATATTAGAAAACCCATTGCAAATAAAAACAGTACTAAACACTCATTTAATAAGAAAAAAAAGTCGTACTCACTATTTAAAGAATTTAACATGAACGGAAACTTTACATTCTTCATTTTTAAATTTTATTCATTTTTCGGGATAGACCTACTAACACATGTTAACGCAAAAATCGATTTCAAGGAACTTACCTTAAAGACACCCACCGCAATCAATCTAATTAAGAAACCTAAAGACCCTCACTTGACAGTGAGACTACAACCAAGATCAAGATCAATGATTAATATACCCTTAAAAAATCGAGACGGCGACGTATATATAAACAAAATAAACATACAAGACGGAATATACATAACCGAGGGAATATACAGAGCAAATAACTATGCGACAGAGGTAGAAGAGGTTAACCAATCACAAACAGAAGCAGTAATTAATATAAACAACCACCTAGAAGCTAAGACTTACAGCAGCGAAGATTTTACTTTTTACTCCATTCAATGACCTGTGAGGACACGGGAACAGAATTAAACACAGAATCAAAGCTCAACATAAGAACAGAACACTTAAATAAAGAAGAAAAGGAAGAAATTCTAAGTCTATGTAAAAAATATAAACAATTGTTTTACAAAGAGGGTGACCAACTAACAGCAACCAACGGTACAATACACGTTATGAAATTATCTGACGAAGAACCAATCCACATAAGACCATTCAGATACTCTATTAAAGAAAATGAGGAAATTAAGAGACAAATAACAGAATTACTCGACCAAAACATAATTAGAAACGGTTTCTCACCCTGGAGTGCACCAGTCTAGCTAGTACCCAAGAACAGCGACGTCTCAGGACAAAAGAAATGGAGACTAGTAGTCGATTTCAGAAAAATTAATGAAAAAACCATAAAGGACAAATATCCCTTACCACTAATAGATGAAGTACTCGACTCACTAGGTAGAGCAAAATATTTTTCGACCCTAGATCTGAAGAGTGGATATCACCAAATTCCAAAGACATCAAAAAAACAGCCTTCACGGCAGTAGGAGGTCATTATGAATTTCTAAGAATGCCGTTTGGGTTAACCAATGCTCCGACAACATTCCAGAGGTTCGTAAATAACTTGCTAGGCTAAAAAGTAGGAAAAAACTGCCTGGACATAATAATCTATTCAGCCTCATTGCAACAGCACATTACAGATTTAAAACTCATGTTTAACAAATTACAAGAGGCCAACCTTAAAATCCAACAGGATAAATCAGAGTTCCTTAGGAAAGAAATAGACTTCCTGGGTCACGTCGTTACCGCAGAGGGAATAAAACCTAATCTCAAGAAAATCGAAGCCGTCAAAATGTTTCCACTCCCAACTTCTCGGAAACAGATTAAATCCTTCTTAGGACTACTAGGTTACTATAGAAAGTTCATCAAAGATTTTTGTAAACTTACGAAACCACTAATCCATTAATCTAACAATTAAAAGGAAAAAAGCAGTGGAAATAAGCGAAGAATATAAAAATTCTTTCGAACAACCAAAAAACTCTTTTATGCAATGACCCAATATTGCAATACCCAGATTATGCAATGCCATTCATTCTATCGACAGATGCAAGTAACTATGCGCTAGGAGCAGTCCTCTCACAAGGACAAGTAGGCAAAGACAAACCGGTCGCATACGCTAGCAGAACACTTAATAACTCATAGATTAATTATTCAGTTTCTGAGAAGGAAATTGTTATTGTTAATTGTTATCTCTTCCAAGTGAACGGACGCGTTTTTTTTTCTGCTCCCCGCTTTTTATTTTATAATTGCTAACAATCGGCGTTTAGCTTTAGATTTATAATTTAAAAGTAACTTGAACATATCCGTTCACAAACGCGAGTGCATGCCTGCTGTTTTTACCCACTGGTTTGTAATTTACTAATCACAATTTTATTCTAAACTTTATTCCACTGCCATTTCGTTGTTTCTTTTTGCTCTTCGCTTTTCAGAGTGCAATTATTTTTATTGTGCTCTTTTGTTTCGGCTGTTGTTGTTGCATTCTCGTTGCAGCTATAACAGTAACATCTTTTAGTGTGTGTGTGCCTAACACTCTCTCGCGCTCACTCGCCTACTCTCACTATCTTTTGCGTGCGCTCTTGACTCGCAATCCTCTCTCATTTATTTTATTTTTTCTCTCTTCTTTCATTTTTGCTTTTGTTCTTGCGGTAGTTTTTCTTGGCTACAGTAGAGACCCCGTAAAATGGAAGGCGTAATCTGTTATAAGAAATCCTGTCTAAAGCAGGTGACTGTTGCTCAGCCAAGCATCTCTTGCTGGCTTTGTGACAACGTCGTGCACATAAAATGTACCGGCTACACGGCCTCTACGGCTGACACCGTGGCCAAGCGCACTGGTTTGCGCTACTGTTGTGACATGTGTCGGGAGGCGGAGAACGATATGATGTCGTTCATGCGGCAGACAAAGACTGGATTTCGGGAATTGTTTGGCAGTTTTCGTAAACTTGCCGATCAGTTCTCAGCGTTGGACAACTCGTTTAATAGTTTAAAGCTATTAAATGAGTCGCCCAAGCGCAAGAAATCCGCTCACGTAGCGAAGCATTTGCCTGCTGTCATTCCGCCCCCTCTCATTGACCAGCCATGCACTCCTGTGACTCAGCCGGTGATGTCGTTCACTACTCCTATGGTGACGAGATCATCGGTATCAGAAAAAGTCATCAACGAGTTTGTGCAAATGGTGTCACACAAAATTTCCGATGTGTCCGCTGTGGTTTCTTTGCCTGTACCACAGATTATAGATATACCTAAGGCAAGTTCTAGTTCCGGAGTACCGGTTATGAACTATCCCATAGGTGTAATACCCGTGGAGCCTAAAAAGGTGTTAGGAGTTCCACTAAGGAAACAAATTTTCGTTTAGCGACATGCCCCTGATCTTACATCTCAAGATGTTGTGGCTTATATTCAAGCCAAAATACAAGATGTCGAGTTTAAAGTGGAAAAATTTAAATTCTCATATGAGAGGGACATATCGTCCTTTAAAATTAGTGTCCCGGCTGAACTGCTAGCCATTATATGTTCTCCAACATTTTGGCCAGAACATGTAATGGTTAAAGAGTTTGACGCGAAGAAGAAAAAGAATCGGAAACCGATAGTTCTTTCACTGCCAATCCCAGAAACGTCCACCCAAAAACAAAATGCAAAAAACTAAGTGCTACTTTTCTTCTTACATACTAAAATTTTAGAGGATTATGTAGCAAACTATCTAATCTATTCCTAAACAGCCTTTTTTTTACCTCCCATGTTTTAGTGTTTACTGAAACTTGGTTAAAACCGGATATTTTAAGCACCGAAGTTTTACCAAGTAAGTATTCAACAACAGGCTTGATCGACCTGGCCGACGTGATGGGGGAATTCTGATTGCAGTAAATTCCGCCATATCATCGGAACTTTTTCAACCGGAAGTTCAACATTGCATTGAATTTATTTGTGTAAAATTACACTTTCCCGGTTTTTTCTGTTTTATAACCTGTTCATATATTCCGCCGTCATCGGAATTGTCAGTCTATTTGCAACACTTGTCTGCAATAAAGACTGTTTTCAACCTGTTATCAGACAGGGATCATTTTGTAGTCCTTGGTGACTTCAATGTTCCTGAATGTGACTGGACACCAAGTGTTAGTGAGACTTATTTATTGCCTTCTCGGCAGCATGGCCTATTTGACGGTCTGTTTGATATGTCATTGTCGCAGGTCAATCATATCAAAAACTTTAGAAACAGATCCTTGGATTTATGCTTCGTTTCTGATCCATCTAGGGTGTCTCTAAAAAGGACTCAACCACTTTCTTTACAAGAAGATTCTTATCATCCCGCTTTTGAAGCTACTTTTGATCTAGGCAAATGTTTTGTTAAATATGAAAAACTGTGTAAACGGATAAGCTGCTTTAAAAAATCAGACTTTGTATTATTGAACTTTTTAATATCCAACTGCGACTGGTCAGAGCTTTACTCGACTACTGATATTTCAGTAGCGGTAAGCATATTTTATAAGACCATTGACTCTTTCTTAGATATTTGTATATCGCGTTTCTATCAGACATGATCGAGTATGCCACCATGGTTTACAAAAGAGCTGTCTCGCCTTAAAAATTTAAAATCTGATCGATTAAATTTCTCGGGCCTTAACGCGTAATGTCATAAAAACTATTTAGCTTGTAGGTCTCAGTTCCTTGAGAACCCTAAACAGTTTTATAGTTTTGTTAAAATCTTCTGTCTTTTTTCAAAGTTGTCATTTCAAAATACCACTGCAGATACCGACCAAGCCATGGCCGATATGTTTGCTAGGTTTTTTCAAACCACGTAGTCACCTACTACACAAAAGATTCATGTTTATCCATACAAAATTCCTTGCTCTAATGGTATCTTCACCCCTATTCTAAACGAGAATTCACTTATTAAGGATCTTCACTTGGTTAAACCAGTTTTTTCACCAGGTCCAAATGGTGTTCCCGCTTGTGTACTTCGGTTCTGTGCCAACTCCTTAAGTAAGCGTATGCTCAAACTATTTTGAAAGGAATCTTTTATCATTCCCTTGTTTAAGAAGGGCAGTAAGTCTGAAGCAAGCAATTATAGAGGTATCTCTAAATTGTCGGCTATACCTAAATTCTTAGAGAATGCTTTAACTCCTCACTTGCAACATTTCGGTAGATCCGTCATATCGGCTTCTCAGCACGGATTTATAAAACGTCGCTCAACTACGACAAACTTACTGGAGCTGACATCCTTTGTTATAAAAGGTTTTCAGGAAAATCTTCAAACTGATGTTATATACACTGATTTCCGTAAGGCTTTTGACTTAGTAAATCATTCCCTTCTTGCACATAAACTCAGCCTCTTAGGCTTCACACCAAAACTTCTTAATTGGATTGTGAGTTATCTGAATGGCAGAACCCAAAGAGTTCTCTTTAAAAATGTACTTTCACACCTTCTTCATGCCACATCTGGCGTTCCTCAGGGTAGCCATCTAGGCCCCCTCCTTTTTACGCTTTTCATCAATGACCTCCCTTTGGTCATACATAACTCCCGTACTCTCATGTATGCGGATGATGTAAAGCTTTGTTATCAATTTAAAGATGACTACTGCCACTCGCACTTACAAGCCGACCTAAATAGTTTTCATTCCTGGTGTTGTGCAAATTTCTTAAACCTGAACAGCTCCAAACGCAAGCTGATGACATTCTATCGAGCCAGTCCAAAGTACGTTTCCTACACTCTTTGTGGTTGTGTCTTTGAAAGAATTACTCTAGTTGATGATCTTGGGGTCCGTTTGGACCGAAAACTAAAGTTTTCCGAACATATTTCACATATGGTCAATAAAGCCATGGGTGTGCTTGGCTTTATTAAGAGATGGTCTAAGGAGTTTGACGATCCTTATGTAACAAAGACCCTCTACTCTACCTCACTTGTTCGTCCAATTCTGGAATATGGATCATGCGTATGGTGTCCCCAGTACACTACTCACAAAAACCGCATTGAATCTGTACAAAAACATTTTTTAATTTTCGCCTTACGAGGCCTTAACTGGGACGTAAATTTAAGACTTCCTTCCTATGGCAGTAGACTTCTACTACTTAACTTACCTTCTCTAGCTAATCGTAAAACCATGCTGGGTGTAGTATTTATTAATAACCTCATCCAAGGTGACATTGACAGTGTTGACCTGGTTAGCCAGCTACACTTTTCTGTCCCTTGTAGATTAACGCGTAATTACTTACCACTAACTCTTCCTAATTGTAGGTCGAACTATGCTCTACACGATCCGTTTAGGGTATTATGTTCAGACTATAATAATCTTTACTTTCTTTTTTCTAACGCTTCCTCTGTTGCATGCCTAAAATTTGAAATGTTGTCCTATCTATCTAGAAATTAAGTAATCTTTCCTCGAAATTCTTTTCTATCTCGGTAACTTTGCATGCCCGCGTTTTCTCTATTTCGCGTTTCGGTTCGTCAGTCGTACGTCAGACGACTCCTCCGGTGGGCCCTCGGTGGGGTGGAAGTGGACATTCCCTGTGTCTGGGATCCGCCACGCGTAACAAGCGATCGGCCTGGGTTTTTGCAAGGACCACTTGATTATACATTCATTGTCATCAACGTCCAAAAAAAAAAAAAAAAAAAAAGAAAAAAAATTCTGCCCGCAGATCAGGTTTATTTTGGATTTTTACCACGCCTCCATCCGCCCCCATAAAACAAAAAGTCGATTGTAGTTTAAAATTTAGTCTTTAAACAATCATTTTATAAAAAGGATAAAAACCACACTGCGGGCGTGTTGCGAAAGTTTCAATAAGATCGGCTAATGTTAGTTTTCTAATGTTAGCAGCAAGCAACTTTTTTCTTAATTATGTGCACCAAAAATATTCATAATGCAATTTTATCGGTCATTGCGTAAGAAACACAGTGGCCGAGTGGTGGTGGTAGCAGACTGTTAAGCGAGAGGTCCGGAGTTCAACACCTAGGTGCGGCGACCTACTTATATTTTTATACCCGCTACTCGTAGAGTAGTAGGGTATTATAGCTTTGTGCCAACCGAAAATGTTTGTAACAGGCAGAAGGAGTCATCTCCGACCCCATAAAGTATATGTATTCTGAATCAGCATGAACAGCCGAGTCGATATAGCCATGTCCGTCTGTCTGTCTGTCCGTCTGTCCGTCCGTATGAAAACCTAGATCTCAGCTATTATAAGAGCTAGAGCTTCCAAATTTGGGGACAATATGTTTTAATTCTGCCCGCAGATCAAGTTTATTTTGGATTTTTACCACGCCTCCATCCGCCCCCATAAATCGAAAAAAAGTCGATTGTAGCTTCAAATATAGCTCTACAGCAATCATTTTTTATACAAGTGATAAAAACCACACTGCGGGCGTGTTGCGAAAGTTTCAATAAGATCGGCTGATAAATAAGGAAGATATTCAAGAAATAGTATTGCCCTGTGACCATGTGCTTATGTCGGTTTTTTCTAATGTTAGTTCCCTAGTTCAACTCCAGCAGCAAGCAACTTTTTTCTTAATTATGTGCACCAAAAATATTCATAATGCAATTTTATCGGTCATTGCGTAAGAAACACAGTGGCCGAGTGGTGGTGGTAGCAGACTGTTAAGCGAGAGGTCCGGAGTTCAACACCTAGGTGCGGCGACCGACTTATAATTTTTATACCCGCTACTCGTAGAGTAGTAGGGTATTATAGCTTTGTGCCAACCGAAAATGTTTGTAACAGGCAGAAGGAGTCATCTCCGACCCCATAAAGTATATGTATTCTGAATCAGCATGAACAGCCGAGTCGATATAGCCATGTCCGTCTGTCCGTCTGTCCGTCCGTATGAAAACCTAGATCTCAGCTATTATAAGAGCTAGAGCTTCCAAATTTGGGGACAATATGTTTTAATTCTGCCCGCAGATCAAGTTTATTTTGGATTTTTACCACGCCTCCATCCGCCCCCATAAATCGAAAAAAAGTCGATTGTAGCTTCAAATATAGCTCTACAGCAATCATTTTTTATACATGTGATAAAAACCACACTGCGGGCGTGTTGCGAAAGTTTCAATAAGATCGGCTGATAAATAAGGAAGATATTCAAGAAATAGTATTGCCCTGTGACCATGTGCTTATGTCGGTTTTTTCTAATGTTAGTTCCCTAGTTCAACTCCAGCAGCAGGCAACTTTTTTCTTAATTATGTGCACCAAAAATATTCATAATGCAATTTTATCGGTCATTGCGTAAGAAACACAGTGCCCGAGTGGTGGTGGTAGCAGACTGTTAATCGAGAGGTCCGGAGTTCAACACCTAGGTGCGGCGACCGACTTATATTTTTAAACCCGCTACTCGTAGAGTAGTAGGGTATTATAGCTTTGTGCCAACCGAAAATGTTTGTAACAGGCAGAAGGAGTCATCTCCGACCCCATAAAGTATATGTATTCTGAATCAGCATGATCAGCCGAGTCGATATAGCCATGTCCGCCTGTCTGTCTGTCCGTCAGTCTGTCTGGCCGTCTGTCCGTCCGTATGAAAACCTAGATCTCATCTATTATAAGAGCTAGAGCTTCCAAATTCGGGGACAATATGTTTTAATTCTGCCCACAGATCAAGTTTATTTTGGATATTTACCACGCCTCCATCCGCCCCCATAAATCGAAAAAAAGTCGATTGTAGCTTCAAATATAGCTCTACAGCAATCATTTTTTATACATGTGATAAAAACCACACTGCGGGCGTGTTGCGAAAGTTTCAATAAGATCGGCTGATAAATAAGGAAGATATTCAAGAAATAGTATTGCCCTGTGACCAAGTGCATATGTCGGTTTTTTCTAATGTTAGTTCCCTAGTTCAACTCCAGCAGCAATCAACGTTTTCCTTAATTATGTGCACCGAAAATATTCATAATGCAATTTTATCGGTCATTGCGTAAGAAACACAAATTTCCACTACGAAATTTGGGGACAATTATTTTAATTCTGCCCGCAGATCAAGTTTATTTTGGATTTTTACCACGCCTCCATCCGCCCCCATAAATCGAAAAAAAGTCGATTGTAGCTTCAAATATAGCTCTACAGCAATCATTTTTATACATGTGATAAAAACCACACTGCGGGCGTGTTGCGAAAGTTTCAATAAGATCGGCTATAAATAAGGAAGATATTCAAGAAATAGTATTGCCCTGTGACCAAGTGCTTATGTCGGTTTTTTCTAATGTTAGTTCCCTAGTTCAACTCCAGCAGCAATCAACTTTTTCCTTAATTATGTGCACCGAAAATATTCATAATGCAATTTTATCGGTCATTGCGTAAGAAACACAAATTTCCACTACGAAATTTGGGGACAATTATTTTAATTCTGCCCGCAGATCAAGTTTATTTTGGATTTTTACCACGCCTCCATCCGCCCCCATAAATCGAAAAAAAAGTCGATTGTAGCTTCAAATATAGCTCTACAGCAATCATTTTTATACATGTGACAAAAATCACACTGCAGGCGTGTTGCGAAAGTTTCAATAAGATCTGCTATAAATAAGGAAGATATTCAAGAAATAGTATTGCCCTGTGACCAAGTGCATATGTCGGTTTTTTCTAATGTTAGTTTCCTAGTTCAACTCCAGCTGCAATCAATATTTTCCTTAATTATGTGCACCGAAAATATTCATAATGCAATTTTATCGGTCATTGCGTAAGAAACACAAATTTCCACTACGAAATTTGGGGACAATATGTTTTAATTCTGCCCGCAGATCAGGTTTATTTTGGATTTTTACCACGCCTCCATCCGCCCCCATAAATCGAAAAAAAGTCGATTGTAGCTTCAAATATAGCTCTACAGCAATCATTTTTTATACATGTGATAAAATCCACACTGCAGGCGTGTTGCGAAAGTTTCAATAAGATCTGCTATAAATAAGGAAGATATTCAAGAAATAGTATTGCCCTGTGACCAAGTGCATATGTCGGTTTTTTCTAATGTTAGTCCCTAGTTCAACTCCAGCTAATTTTAATTCCCTAATTATACTAAAAATATTTATAAAAAAATTTTTTCGCGCTTTTTGTAAAAAAAACAGAGGCGGGGAGGGGGGGGAGGAGGACTTTTAAGCGACAGGTCCGAGTTCAACACCTAGGTGCGGCGACCGACTTATATTTTTATACCCCCGAAAGTATATAAATTTAAAAAACCAAAAGAAGATTATAGCTTTGAGCCAACCGAAAATGTTTGTAACAGGCAGAAGGAGTCATCTCCGACCCCATAAAGTATATGTATTCTGAATCAGCATGAACAGCCGAGTCGATATAGCCCCTGTCTGTCTGTCCGTCTACCGTCCCTAGAAAACCTAGATCTCTATTATAAGAGCTAGAGCTTCAAATTTCGGGGACAATATGTTTTAATTCGCCCACAGATCAAGTTTATTTTGGATATTT